>JBBYHL010000020.1:7169008-7187682 GCA_038381835.1 Adansonia madagascariensis
GTTTTATTGATTCTGGACGTACAATTTGCAGCCAGAAGAAGCAACAACTATAGAGATGATTAAGCCAGTCTCATTGACAGTTGGATTGAGGTACTTGAATTCAATTACAAAGGCCACTCCATTGTCGAAAACAGTGACTATCGGCTTGCATTCTGAAACGCCAGTTGTGGTCGAGTACAAGATAGCTGAGATGATGGGTTATATCAAGGTTCTACTCGGCGCCACCCAAGATTGAAGATGATGATGATAAGGATGAGACTAACCCAGAAAGTCTAACTTGATTTTTGGTTTGGATCCTGTTTTCCTTGATCACTAGAATATGTGCTTGATGTTTGGTGTCATTAATGATGTTCCCATGAGAGTTGTTATACTTGGGGCTTTTCACCTTGCAGCCAAAGCATTAAGTAGAGATGGATGACATTGACAACAAGTGATAACATTTCTTTCATGTGATTTGATTTTTTTTATATACATCGTTATAAATAATGCAATTCTTTTCTTGTTTGTCTTCATTTCCATTGCAACTCAATGGATTCTCCTTAAATCTGTTTACAATTTGATAATTACATGAAATTGAGAATAGGCTCAGTAGATTCAGACCCAATCCAAACTTATAAAGGCATTTTTTTAAAAAAATTAAAATTAATTTAGAGGTGAAACAAGTTGTTTTTTATTAAAAGTTTTGGATCAAGATAGGGACGAATTTAGATAAATTGACTTGGGATATTTACTAAAGTACTTTCTTTCTAATTGTATAACTATTTTTTACCTATTTTAGTTATGATGCTTTAATTTTTGTTAGATTTTATCACATGTATTTAGTTTAGTTGGTAAATTTTTTAAAATAAAACTTAAGTTTTGGGATGAGATGGTTCGAGGTCGGTTATGACTGATATAACTTAAGTTATACTCAAATTCGAGATAATTATAAGTGAAAATAATTGAAGTTCGGGTTGGAAACAAGGCAGGATGGGCAAAAGTCCCACCTGACCCGTTGCATCCCTAGTACTTGAGAAAGCTTTTTGAACAGCCTAATAGCAGAAAAAGATTAATATCAAGGTAAAATCAACTTAAATATTCAGGTCCTCGTGTGGGTTCAGTTTAACTTGCACAATGGCAGCATTGCTACCATAGTGCAAGAATGTTCATCATTACATAAAAGTTCTAAATATATAAATAATTATACACAAATAATTAGTGATTACTATCATCTTTAAACATTACAAAAAAGGTAAATCTAATCAAAATTTTCTATCAATTTTTCATTATATTAGTGTAATTGTGCCTAAATGGTCTGTGTCACAGGCCGTGAGATGAGGTATAAGATCGAACGTAGCTTGACTAAAGATCTACTACGTGACACCTGCTAATGGCCTTACATACTGCGTTTCTTGGCTTCATTGTAAACAATAACACCAGCTACGGTGAGAGAGTAGCCAAGCATCCCAGTAATTGATACAGGGTTTTTGAATATCAAGATTGAGATAACCACTGCAACAGCCCCTTTTGCATTCCCTAACACCTGCATGAACAAGCAAGCTTAATAAAGAATGTGTTAAATAATTATGCCTAACACGTATTCGAATATGAATATAAGAGTGTGATCTTAAAAAGATTGAGTATATCTTTATTGCACATTTATCTATATTCAATCCTCGTCCCAAATTTGGTTATCATAAATATAACTAATGAAAACCCATCTTGCTTCGATTCTTTTTTTTAAGTATTCGTGTCCAACATATAAATGAACATGAATATTGAAATATGATCATTCAAGGACCTTTCAAATACACGAAAATCTTTAAAAAAATTAAATATATTATATCGAATATATATATTTATATCTAATAATTACATGTAAATCCAAATAGCATAGATGAAACAAGTCTCCCAGTACCAACAGCAGCGAAAGTAATTAACCTACAGGATTCCATCTTGTTAATCAGTATATGCCAACAACTAAAGCGTTTTATTAAAATTATTTTGATTTGCAATTATCTTTTTCATTTCCAGTTCTTGCATAAAATCTCAAGGCAGACAATCTTTGTCTCTACGATTCTTTGGTTGCTAAAAAATTTATATTTGACATTCATATTTGATATATATTTAAATATGAATATAGAGATATATAATCCTTTAAGTATTCTCTAAATACATGAAAAACATAAAAAAATTAAATATAAACTTATAACATAAACATACGTATATCCAACGTTTATGTCAAATTTGAGTAACACAGCTAACAATTAATTTTACCTGAAGAGTCAAGGGACTGGTATGCTTAGTGACCAAGAAATTGGTCAAGTTGACAAAATATGCTAGCGCAGAATTGAAGATGAGGTACAATAAGAACTTCCAATCATCTTTTGCAAGTGCAATGGTGATTCCAATCACACCTTCTTCCATGAAAAGAGCTGCTGGAAGGAGGACTATGACTGCTACTGGAGCCATGTACATTAGCAGGTTCATGGAGTTCAGCTTTTCCCTAGTAGACAAAAACAACCAAACCCCAGTTAGAATTCATCAAAGATACTACTTGCCTTTGTTACTAAGATTTGATTGTGAGTGTCCGATATGAGTATGTCTCTAACAAGAGTATATATAATTTTTTTTTAAAAGGTTTTCCCCTATATTTAGAAAATCTCTGAAGAGTTATATTATCATACTCATATTTAAAAATGTATCGAATACAAATATTTTAAGAAAAATAAAAAGTCAAAGCAATATAGTTGCTTTTCAATTCAAAAGAACTCAGCAAATGTCGAGATTTCATGTTGATAAGTTGTAGGAAGAATCTATGCTAGTCAAATTCAGGTACAAATATCTAATATGAATACATGTTTAACACAAGTATATTAATTTTTTTTTTTAAACTTTCATGTATTTAAATAGTACTTAGAGAATCATATATATATATATATAAATATTTATATTTAAATATATATTAAATATAAATATGCTAAAAAAATAAAAAATCGGAGCAGAACCTTACCCTTCAGAGGAGAGCAAAATCCCTTGAAGCACTGATTTTAGAGCTCGTGCTGCTGTCGCACCAATACACATAATAAATCCAAACAGATGAAACAATGGTTCTCCCTTCAGTTTCAGCCATGTTATAATAACAACTATACAACATCAGTTACCGCTTAATGCTAGGTATTATCCTTATCTATAAGCACAAAGAGACTCATGAATCGAATTGAGTTATAGATAAAAATTTTTTTATTTTTTTATTTAAGTTCAGATTAGATTGGGTTTAGATTGATCTTATGATTGGTTTCATTATTTAAAAATATTAAAAATTTATTTTTATATTAATATTTATATATTTTTATAATTAAATTTAAATAAAAAATATATTTATTATTAAATAATAATTTAAATAAAACTTATTCGAATTTATAAAATCTTTATTCAAAACTCGACTCAAATAAATAACTTAACTTACGAATAAATTTACTTAAAATGATTACATTTTTCTTAACAAAAAATGCAAAAACCAAACACTTAAATTAATAAATTCAAATTAAAATAATATAAATATTATGATTTAAATCGACACTTTCATAAATAAATGTGTAAAGCAACCGACCTAAATATTAAAATACAAGACAATAGGTCTAAATTTTTATAAAAATTTATCCAACAAATCAAATGTATTAATTAAACGCTTAAAAGGGCTTACCCCGCTGGCAATAATAACGCCGGTGACGACAGGGACGAGTGTGAGATACGTAACCCAACCTTCCCTCTTCGCGGTCATCAAGTAGGCAAAAATCGCCGTGAAAAACGGCGTGGTGGCGCCCACGGCCTGGTTGAACGACACCGGAAGAAACCTAAGCGAGATATTGCCACCAACGACCGATAAACAAAATATGAAACCCAACGCCGATATCTTCATCAGCTGCAACCGCGACCTCACCGATTGCAAGGGGGCCATTTTCAGCCAAGCAGTGGCAACGTAACTCAGCGTGGAACAGGCCAACATGTGGCACAACGTGAGGAAAATCGGGTACTTGAATCCGTAATTGCTTAGCAAGAACTTGTTCAGTAACAAGACTCCAATGTTCGAGGAGTACCACGATGTTATCAGCCCGACAGCAAATAAACGGCTCATCAGGTTTTCGATGATGATTCTCGTAATAAAAAAAACAAAACAAAACTAAAATTTTCCTGGGTTTTTGATGTAAACGAGAAAAAAAAAAAGGTTGGTTTTGAAGATAATTCTGATCTACATGGACAAATAAAGAAGATATTGAATTAAAATGGATTGAAACTTAAAACCAAGAATTTCTTTTTTATTATTATTAATATTATTACAGATTATAGAGAATTTAGGATTGAGATTTGGATGTTAAAAGGGAAGTAAGATTAAGAAGAAGGTTAAGGGGAAACGAAGAACCTGAGGTGATAATCTTTTTTTTTTTTTTTTTTTTTTCAGGTTCTTTGGGAGCTAAAGTCGGAGAAGAGTTATTGTTGTTCTTCGATTTTTATCAACATTAATTTTATCTAATTGAAAAAAAAAAAAGTGATTAAACCTTCAATTTAGCCGTTTTCTATGTTGTATCCTACAAAAAATTAGATTTTTTTTTTTGCACTTTTCTACAAAAAAAAAAAAACGTTACTTTTATTTGATTGTGTTCATTAAAGATTCATTGCCTGTTTAAATTAGAGGATTTTCGGATTTGAATTGATTTATGGTGTTATTGCTGCGTGCGTGGAATATAGACAAGTAAACCTTTATTATTATTTTATATAAATATATGAAGATCAACACTTTTGATAAAATAATAATAATTGTCCTACGTGCATGAATGATGTAACTTTTCTTCATTATTACGAATTAAAATATTAGTATTATCTTTTTTATAATCTGGGGTTAAAATAAAAATGTTAAGGATTGAATTCAAACTCCCCTTTCGTTACGAACTTTTTTTTGGTTTTTATCGGTTGGCAAGTTGTTGGCTTTAGTAATTTAGTATTTAACTTCTTTAACTTATAGAACAATGGATAATTTCCTACTGCTTACCAACTTCATGACAAGAAAAATCAAAGTACTGAGTTTATTACACTTTTTGTTTCTATTAAATAAGTCGTATTTGTCGTATTTATGTGTTTTCGTATTGTTTTCAAAATCACTGGTCTAAATAAAAAAATAAAAATAATAGCAATAAAAAAAAAACTACCATTGCTATTTGGTGAATCACGTGCCCAATCTCTCTTGATAATGAACATAATCCCAATTATCTCGCTGTAATCGATAGTCAATAATCAATCAGTATATATCGTTGATGTCAAACTCAAAAATGAAAAATTCATTCTTGTTATCATCTTAAAACATAATATTCAGAATGAGACAATAAAAAAGAACATACACCATAACCAGAACATGATCGTTACAATTACCGTGTGGTGCTACAAGCTACGTTATCTGGATTTGAATCGACGATTAAGTATCAGATACGAGTATGTTTAACCTTTTTTTAAATATTTTTTATATATTTAGAAGATCATACCCCCTATATTCATCTATGTCTGAACAAGTTTTACACATAATTGAAAAACGGAAACTTCAAGCAAAATGAAGAATCCAAGTAACATAAGTGCTAAGGAAACATAATAACGCGAAAAAGGTAAAAATAAGCCAAGAAGATACAAGGGATGTTTAAAAAGTTAAAGGGGGAGGAAAAGGGCTATACAATTTCAACTTTTATGTTTCTTGGCTTCCAAGTTTGTACCGTCTTTTAGGGTTTCGTGGGCGTCGTCGTCCATCCCTAGGCTAAACAAAGCAGCAGCTTGGAGATAGAATGCCGTAGGCCATTCAGGAGATATTACCTGGGCTTGCATTGCATCTCCGAGTGCTTCTTGTGGCATGTCATTCATCAAGTAGCACAAGCAACGACGGGCAAACACAGTCGGTGATGTCATCATCCCACCATCAATGAACTATACACAAAGGGCAAAATATTAAACCATTAAATGGTTGAAGTCTTAATCAGTAGTTGAGTTCTTTGATTGTGGATGATTAAATTGTTCTGCGGATTGCCAAACCGTAAACAAAAAGGACTTACATGAGTGTAACATTCAACGGCTGTTCCAAAGTCTTTTGTTCTGAAAGCGGTATCGCCACGTTTTTTCGAATTCAGAGTCTCTTGTATCTGATCTGTCCACATTTCAAAAGAAAGCTGCAAAATGAAAACATTCAATGTGACTTAGCACAAATATTAAAGGATTTATGTCAAAAGCTTGTTTAGATGATTCTAATGTCAATGCTAAGAATGTAATGAAAGCAGTTATGTGCTTCTAGTGGTTAGAAGGATGAACTCGTCAGCAATCAAGACAATAAGAAGAACATTATATTTAAGGAGTTCATGTCTTCTGAGGGTATCAGCTAGCTTTATATTTAGTTCGACACTACCAAAGCCTTTGTTAAAGCCTCCCTTTTTTTTTGGGGGGGGGGGGCTTGGATTTGAAAACAACATAAAATTTATAGATTGCTGACCTCATTTGCAATCCCTTCATCATCCTTGTATCCGATCTTCTCCAATATTTCATGTATTGCAGTAAGATCCGCTCTGGAGCATGCTTCTCCCAGAGGTGTCAGTACGATTGTTTGCTTTGGGGATGCCGTTCCATGTGGAAGGCCCATCAGAACATGAGATGGAACCTGTTAAATAATACAAGTAAAGAAGGTAATTCAACTAAACATATATTTATGGAAAGCAAAATAATGAAACCGAGTTCAGCACCTAATATTTCAAAACTTCAAAATGAGAAGACACGGGGAATAATCAGAAGCATACCTCAGTCTCCTTCTGAAGTGGAGTAAGAGCAGTTACAAGAGACTTCACGTTCGGCCTCTCACGAGGTTCATACTGCAAACAGCGCGAAGCTAACCGCATTAATTCAGTTCCGTCGTCATTTGATAATTGACCCTCGAGACACGAGTCCATTAGCATCAGAAAGTTTTTTCCACGTATTAGGTCAAGTGCCTGCATGATGAGAATGATCCAACATTTTAAGCATTTAAATTACGTCCTAATGACATCCTATGCTGCAGTTTAGATGTCCACAATTTGAATAATTCCATACATTACCACCAGAACAGATTTCAGACAAGATTTCCATCTTAATGAAGATTAATGCAAGAAAAGAAAACTCACATGGCTTGGTGGTATATGCTTGCCGCTGAGAAGATCAAGCAATAGGGTACCAAAACTGTAAACCACACTCTCCGGTATGACCCTTCCTGCCAAGTTAAGGTGTCTAAATTAGCTCGACTAAAAAAGGCAGCAACACATGTTGCATACCAAAAGCTAAATTCACATACCCTTTCCCCAAGACATATATATACATATATATATACATATATATTATATATACATACAAAACATAGACAGACTGTTGCAATCTGTAAAACAGTTCATAAAGTTCATCTGTTAGCGCAGTATTACCTGTCCTTAAGTACTCGGGAGGGGTGAAAGCCAAGTTTGTACTATAACTTTTTCCATCTCTGCTATTCTTCATAAGGCCAAAGGTAGAGAGTCGTGGATTACCATCCTATCGAGAACTAACCCACCGTAAGAGATAAAATACAAATTTCAAAGTGAACATTTGCAGTCAGATAATTAGGTTCGAACATGGATGATAAAAGATTAAAATTACCTGATCAAACAAGATTCTATAAGCATTAAGGTCATGGTATAATGCCCTCCCTCTACTACCGCAATATTCAAGCGCTTGCGCTAGATATAGCGCCACTCTAAGCCTCATTGGCCATTTCATATGCTGATTTTCCCCTACACCAATTCAACCAAACACAAGACGATTTTGTATAATTAGTAAGATATTCATTATCCAGGGTCATGTTTAGTGTTATAATCGAGTGTCTACTCGCAATCTGCTTGGTAACGGGTTCAAACCCTGGAAACAGCCTCCGTGCAAAACAGCGGAAGGCTGCATACATCCAGACCTTCTCCAAAACATGCTTACAGTGGGAGTCCTGTGTGCTGGGCACGACCTTCTACATATACTAAAGGAAATGAAGATTCTACATAACTATTACTTCAACAGATTGACTTATTTCCTAAACTGTAATTAAATCAACTATGGGTTATACATACATATATATATATATATATGGATTCCGTCATGTCACTGATTCAGACTAAATAACAAGCTAATGAATCTGCTGCTTTTTGCCACTGGATTTCACAGTCAAATTCGTTGAAACACTCATAATGATCAAGATCCGATATAGATTTAAATGTGAGTTAAAAAAAAATAAGGGAAAAGGTTAAAGGAAAAGAGTGAAAATTACAGTGAAAAAGATGCTTAGAGAGAGTCTCATTAGGCATAAACTCAGCAACTAACAATCTCTCATCTCCTTCACAACAACAACCAATCAAATTCGCCAATCGATCGCTTCTTAATTGCCCAACAGCCCTTGCTTCCTCCTAAAATAACACCCCCACCACCCAAAAAAAAAAATTGATATTTATAAATCAAACCCAAGATATGAAGCATTAAAATAAGTTGCAATAAAATAGAAAAAAAATTTATATATATATATATATACAAGGAACTGGCGATGATCAGGCCAAGCGGATCTATTGAAGCGTTTAATGGCGATCAAACGATCGCCGTCGAGCTTCCCCCGGTAAACTACATTGGGAGCTTTCTCTCCGTGCTCCGATACAATGTTGTCAGAACAGAATCCAGACGTGGCAGCTCTTAATTGGTCCAATCTGAACTCGCTGAATCCAGGCAACGCTTCCTTCCCATTCTCTGATGTAATTTTTAAAGTTATTCGAAAATGTAATTGAAAACAACGAAAATAAAGAGTGAAAATTTCTCGAGAAATAGATTGAAACAATAAAATCAAGTCAATTAACTAACCGAGATCCGAGGAGTCATTCATGTTTGACTTGAGATTTGACGGCCACCAGCAAAGCGATAATTTGGAGCAACCAGCTCCCATTGCGCCTTAAACCTCGAATTTCAACTCAGCTACGAAAGATTAAAAAAAAAGTTCCCTTTTTTTTTTTAATTTTCTTCGCTTTAGAGCGTTGTGGGAAACGGAATTTGAGGAGTGGAAGACCGACTGCTACTACAAAAAGAGGTGAGGGAGTGTTTGGGAAGCGAGAAAGTGCGATAAATTTTTGCTCTCGTTTTCTTCCGTTTTACATTTTTTTTTAATTTTCTTTTTCATTTTTAAGTCATTTTTTCTCTTTATCATAAACCCAATCTTTAATAGGTAGCGTGGATTACACGACCCAACGAATTTGGAAGCAATGTCAAGTGCGTGGATAAAGATTCAGGGAAAGAGAGAGTGGGAGAATAGGGTAATTGGGGGAGTCAGAGACTTTTTTTAACAAAAGAAAAAAAAGACGCATATATGTTTTAATTAAAGCTTTGTATTTACCAAAAAAAAAAAAATTAAGCCTTTGCAATAATAATAGGAGGGATGATATTTGGTGTAGCATTTAAGGAAGTGATGTCCTTGTCATAAAATTCTAGTGATAATGAAAAATAATAAAAAGAAGTTATAGGGTTTTGATATTTAATATTTTTAAAATTTAATTAATATATTATTTAAAATAATATTCAATTAATGATTGTCTATATTTACCCTTTAAAAATTAATTAATTATTCTTTTCAATTTTTTTAACATTTATTAAGTTATTTGTACTGTGTTCCATAGAATAATACATTAATTACTTATATCTTTTTTTACGTAAATACCACTGGTGACGATACGCATTGAAAAATATTTTCCTTTATAATAATAATAATAATAATAATAATAATATATTAAATGTAATTATAAATTGTTTTATTTATTATTTTTAATATTATATAAAAATATTATTATATATATTAATCTTAAAAGATCTAGTTAATTGGTAACGGTTAAAGGTTATTTAATATATAAATCATTACTTTTATTTGAAAAATAAAAAATACAATTCATTAGTTACATTATCTAAAATGCCCTAATGACAATCTTTAGTGTTATTGAATATAATAGTATCTTTAATTAAAAACAATGAATAAAATTGTCAGCTATAACGATATAAGGTAATTACTGTATATACTATATTAACTAAGTCTAAAGAGTATCTTAAAAATATTTATTAATAATTTTTTTTAATATCATCTTAATGAATATCATTAAATATTAATTGATATTTAAAAAAATTTAAAACGTTAGTTAAAAAATTTTGCTAGTTATTGATTTGATAATTACAAGAAATAAATAATTGAGGCTGAAGAGCGTGAGGGAATAGACTCGCTCACGAGCTGGTCACGATCTAAAATATTTAAGATTTAAGCCTAAACTTAAATATGTTATTTAAAATATTAAAATATTAAAAAATATTTTATATTAATATTTATATATTTTATAATTAAATTTAAATAAAAATTATTATTTAATAATTAAATAATAATTCAAACTAAATTTATCAAATTAAATAAATTACTCGACTTTTAAACAGAAGAGATTAAGCTTTAGGCCACAATTTGAGTTAATAAATGTTTCGATTAAAAGGTTGAAATTCCTTTGCCTCCATGATATTTATGTAAAACATGAGATATGGCTTGTTGGTCCCCTAATCATTTATGGCATTTTTGGATATTTTCTTAAATATAATAATATTTGTATTTCTTTTTTTTATAACTTTTTAAAAACCAATGGATTGTGTTTTTTCAATTAAATTGTCATGTTTGAAATATATATTAGATAGATGGAGATATATTTATAAGTCAAATTAGATTATATTTTAAACTTTTTTTATTTAATTTTAAGGCAATTTAGTTAAAAAAATTTATATAATTATTTAAAATAATATTAAAATATTTATTTTTATATTTATTTTTATAATTAAATTTTTAAAAAATAATTTTTTATTATGTAAACAGAATTTGGGTAAGCATGAAGTACAAAAATTTTTACCTAAATCTGATCTAATACAAGTTCGATTTATAAGCATAGTTAGATAGAGGTGAGAAAACATAAAAATTGAGCTCATGCAAATTTTATATGTAAAAGATGATTATATAATGTTTTTATTACATGATGTAGAATTATTATCAATATTTCCTTGATAAGCTTCTGAAACAAATATCTTACTATATTATAGATACATTTTTCCACTCAATTCCAATTATTTTATTTTATTTTATTATTATTTTTGACTTGATAAAGTGATGGGTAGGAAGGTGGAATGATGAATAATATAAATAGCCAAGTCGACCCTTTGCAAATTGTGTTTAAAATATTAAAAGCTACTTTAAAAAGGAAAAAAAAAATCAGAATGTCTTTTTTTTTTTTCTTTTTCAATACAAAGCCAATGTTAAAAATTGGACTGAAATTCAAAATCGCTGAGGCCTTTAATTAGTAGTTTAATACTTTAATTGATTTGATTAGTTAGATTAATTGAATGATTTGATTGGATTAAAAAAATTAAATTTCAAATAAATAATTTTAATAATAAATATGTATTAAATATGATAAATATTTAATGAAAATATGTATTTAATTGAATAGTTTGATTTTTCGTATAAATATAAACGACATAAACGGTTAAAGGTTTAAATTTTTTTATATATAATAAAATTTTTGATTTTCCTGATTTTATTCTCGATTTCATTGGTTTCTTATTAATTTCGAAAAATTTTTTATTTTAAGATAAGTATTTAATCAAGTAAATTACTAACTTTGGATTCAATTGAGGTTTGTTTTTTATTATTGTACAAAGTAGACACTAACTTGAGGATAAAAAATATTAAAAATATTGACATTAAAAACTTAAATCTACTATATAGTAATTTTTAAAAAAAATGATTAAATAAATCAAAATGAATTATAAAATCTGATGTATTTTGATAAGCAATAAGCACAACCTATGGATAACAAATAATATTAAAACTAAAAGGAAACCAGTCTTTGCCATGTCAATCCTACCATGAAAGATTGGAGTCTAGTTGTTTTGGATCTAGAAGAAGAAAGTTTTCGATTAATAACGGAGGTTTGGAGGTCTCAATTCTCTTGCATGACATGCTTTAAACGATGGGGAAAAAAAAAACATTTAACCTTAAAGTAGTCAGGATGTTTCTTGAATCTTTAGACCAACTTTTCCTGCCAAAATCCGCCCAGAAAAATTCCCCAAAAAACTGTAATCTCCCACTTCAAAGAACAAGAACGAAAAAGCCCACATGGGGGAAGCGTGTAGCTTGGCAATGGGCACAAACCAAAAATTTTATTAATTTTTTTAAATTCGTAATTCATGTATTTATATTTATTATAATTATATTTAAAATATTATATTAATTGACATAAGGTTATTGATAGATTTTGATAAGTTACGAATTTGAGTAAATTTAGATATATATATATATATATTATGCAATAAAAAATTAGTAACTTTTTATTTATTTATTTTATTTTATTTTCTTAAGTTAAAAAGTATCATACAATAAATTTAAAATTCAAATTTCAAAATCCATAACTCTTTTCTTTATTCTAAAACTATAAGTTCTTTTATATATAAAAAAAAGTAAGAGCAAATTCTTGAGTTGTTTACATGAACACTGAAAGTTTGTTTTTTTTTTTTTTTCTTTTAATGATTAATTGGAAGCAACTATGTTGATAACCTGTAAAGATAGCCCCTTGATCTTAATTTTTTTTTTTTTTTCAGTTTTTTCGGCACATTCAAATCTATCAATTGTGTTCTTGAAACAAAACTCCTTTATGTATAGCGATCTATCACTTAAAGCAAAAAAAGAAAAAAAAAATCAATCCTTAAGTATTCAGATCAATCTTTTTTATATATATTAATATAAATTTAAAATAAAAAGGAACAACGAAATAGATCAACTATTCAACAAATAAATTTGTATTTTGAAAATAATTTTTTTAGGAAATAAATGTATAGAAGAAATAAAATTAGGCTGGAATGTCTTTTTATGGTTTTGTCTTAAACCAATTGTTTAAGTCCAATTCAGTTCTCATCGGGCTGAAGTCCTCAACTTATCGTTGTATAAAAGCCCATATAGAATATGAAATATTCATGAATGTCCTAGAAAAATGTCATTAGGACATTACCGGCGTTTGGAGAATGTTTTCTAGAAAAAATGTCCTAGAAAATTATTTAAACCTAAAAATAGAACAATCTTCTCGATACTGGAATCCTCCACAATTACTATAAATTACCATTTCTTTCTTCAGATTCCTTTAATAACCAGACAAGCAGAAAGCAGAGAAACGTGGGAGCTGCTCTTTCAAATTTTCGTTACGATTAAGGTGTTCTACTATATTCTCAGTTTTCGTTCTTGAAGAAGATGTCTTTGATTCCAAGCTTCTTTGGCAACTGACGTACTAATGTCTTTGATCCTTTCTCTGTGGATGTTTGGGACCCTTTCTTCACTTCTTCTTCGCTGATCACTCAAGCCCCTGAAACGTCGGCCTTTGTTAATACTAGAATCGACTGGAAGGAGACCCCAGAAGCTCACGTGTTCAAGGCTAATGTTCCAGGGCTTAAGAAAGAAGAAGTGAAGGTGGAGGGGTGCTTCAGATAAGCGGCGAGAGGAACGTGGAGAGGGAAGACACGAACGACACGTGGCATCGGGTGGAAAGGAGCAGTGGGAAGTTCTTGAGGAGGTTCAGGTTGCCTGAGAATGCAAAGGTGGATCAGATCAAGGCTTCCATGGAAAATGGGTTGCTTACTGTGACTGTTCCGAAGGTTGAAGTTAAAAAGCCTGATGTCAAAGCTGTTGAGATTTCTGGCTAAATACAAAACTTGAAGTTGGAAGCCATCTTTCTTCTGCAGTGGATTGCTCAAAATAAACATTTCAAGAGGAAGAAGGAGGGGGGGAAAAAACGATGTTTGTGAGTTATGAAGTGAGTGCCTTTGTCTGTGCAGGAAGTTTGTGAAAAGTTCTGAAATTTGCTATGCACAAAATAAAATTGTTCTTTTTAAATCATAAACTTAGGCTATTTCCCTGTTTACGAACTTGTGAATTTTACAAATCAAGGCTCATATCTTGTGTTTTTAACAGTCTTCTGATATTGATACCAGGTGATGATAGAGCCTGCAGTTATTCATGTTCAGCCTAATTGGGCTCTAAAGCGTATGCCATCGTCAGTTAGCACCATTTAGCATAGTACTTGTGATGCCTTCAGGATTCAGTTATAATAAAGTTATAAAAAGCAATCCAAAGGAAGTATTCTTTTGCAAAATTGTATAATTTCCAATTGACACAGGAAAAGAAATAATGTAATTTAGGTGGATATATAAATAAATTTAAAATTTGAATTTAAGTATTTCTAAGAAATAGGTTTGAGTAGAAGTGTTGCCATCTGTGACAATGTAGCAGCTACACTTAATCGAAGTGTTGCCATTTGTAGAATGTTTTATATAACAATTTTCAGGGGCAAAGGCTATCAGAATTAAGCAGAAATCTGAGACACAAGGAATAGACTAATCCCACTACCTGCAGAGAGTATAATTGTTTGTATCAATCTTTAAGTTGCACAGACAAAATATGAATTCAAAGTAAAATGTAGCTCTGGAGACTTCGTCAATAACTCAAAATTGATTTTGTTCCTGGTGAAGAATTTGCAATTAATATCTGCATACCGAAGAGCAACAGTTCACCTCGTAATGAAACATACATGTTTTTCAGACTTGTTATTTTGCTTGAAGTAATCGTATTTAACATTTATATAATTTTAGGTATAATTTTTAAAATATATAAAAAATAAAAAATATATATTCATGGTAAATATATATATCTATATTTAAATAATATACTAAAACATAGCTGATTTCTAACACTGAGCTTGCTTTCTCCCACAGATCCACCCTATCTACCCCTACTTAATATCCAGAGAATGAATTAAAGAAGGTGTATCACCGCAAGAATAAACAGGACTGTTAACATTACATATAGGATGCTAAAGTCTATAGGTTCCATGTACAATATTGTGCAGGCGAAATCTGCAGATACGGCAAGAATAGCCAGTTGCAACAACAGTTTGAGAGGGAACTGACTGGTGAGCATAAGGATTATGACAACGGAAAGGAAGAATCTAATCGAGCTGAAAAATATTACGAAACCGAAAATTAGTGATCAGATGAAAAGATAGCTACTCCTTCGGAATGTACTGGATCTGGATCTTCCTTGCACAGAATTGTCGATATCCACCTGTAGGACTAAGAACCGATTGGTAGGTAAAGTTCGCAATCAAAACAGCCACTAGCATAGGCGCATTTCGCAATTCCCGTGTCGAGTTTTTGATTTCTTGGGTTAAATTTGACGGTATCTTAGAGGCAGACAAGGATTAAACCTCCTTAAGTATAAATTTCCAAGGCATCCATAGGTCACAGTTATTACACATTTTCTGTTGGATTGTTTTCAGGAAGGTGATGCTGGTTGCATTATTTGTTTGATGATGATCACGATGAATGGTAACTGTTGAAGTAGGAACCTGAGTTATCCTTACTTCTAATCCTGCTTGTTGAAGCATTTCGCGAATCTCATGATCCATAAGGTCATCAACACATCGTCTTGAATGGAATAACACATCCAGGGCTGTGTAACCCCTTTTATCGATGGAATTCACTTGCAATTTAAAGATGCTGCCAACCCTTTCTTGGTCAAGCACTCCAGTTATTAGCAGATAAATTATCAAATGCCGATCACGTTCATTTGATCAGTTCCACTAGTAAACTTTAACAGGGGGCCGCACTCCAAATGTAACCTTTTAAGGATAGTTGGATGAATCAAATAAATTAAATCAGGGTTCATTGCCAGAGATCTTTTATCATGACTAAAGTTTGTCTGAAGACGAGGATAAATTCATTAAACAAGAAAATTAAGAATTCTTATTCGAAATTGCTTCCTAGCAACAGCAATGTGTAAGATGGTATTGCCATGATAGTCCTCGGCATTCACAAGACTATTTGCTTCATCAGAGTCGATCTTCTTAAGCATTCCCCAAAGCATTTCGAAAGCTTCAAGCTGGTTGTCCTGAACACGTCAACTCTCCCCGGGATTGCAGCAAAATGGAGAGGTGTTCTTCCATTATCAGCACTCTTTTGTCGGCTCGGTTCTTTGTTACTCAAAAAGCTCGACAGATCCATTTGCAGAAGCTATTTGAATGGAACAAAACCCAACTTTGTTGGCCCTCTCAGCCACTTCTGGCTTGGAAACTCAGCATCTCTTTCACAAAATTAAGCCTCCTACCCAGTGCCGCAATATGCAGGCAAGTTTCCATCAATAAGTGGATCCTCATCAAGTAATGCATTAAGTGAACTAGCATTTCCTGTTCTAGCAGCTTGATACAGTCTCAGATCCATCACTTTATCGCTAGTGATTTATATGAATAATGATCATATATACTGCATTTCATGCAAAATCATAATTTTAAAAGGTATATAGATTAAGCCAGGAAGGAATAACGAACACAAGTCAACACTCGACAGACAGCCCTGCTTAAAGCTATTGACTTCCAAGACAATAAATGAAGTTGTTTCGTACGCAGATATCATTAACCAGTTCCGTGGTAGAGCATCATAGATGTTTTAATAGGAGCTGAACTGTTGTTTCGTATGCAGATATCATTAATCAGTTCCTCCGTTGTGTTTCAGATTTCCTATGATCCTGTGACTCTTTATTTTAAATTTTATATCCAATACCATGTATAATATATTTTCAAGCATAAGTACAATCTATCATCCTCTTTTTTAAGTTCTAGCTGCTATCTTCCACTCGGAAGGCTTCTCAATAGATCACCCTGAATTGAACTTTCCTAATCCTTAAAAATCGCCCTGAATTTCAACCTCATGCCGGATAATATAAGCTGACAGAATCCAAAGTCTCCAATGGAGATATTGCAAATTTCATGCCCTAGTTCTAACAAGAGCATATGCGCAGCACCAATTCCGGAATGCTTGAAAAACATAATTGCATCAGAAAGATTAACATGATCATATTTCCAGCATCTTCATTGATAAACTTATGCATTTTCCTCGATCTGTGCAGCTTCATCTGAGAGTGCCTGGGATAAGTACACGGACAAGTACAGCCGCTACTTTGTTACTATATCCTGTACTCTGTCCTCATATCTTGATGCGTTACTAATTGCACCAAGTTCTATATATGATGATCATCCATTGGAAATTAATTGAAGAACAATGACCTATGGCCACGTAACGTCTGCAAAGGCTAAATTTTGTTAAGTGGCCAAGGCCCAATTAGGCTGAAACTGAAAGAACATGAGGCAGTCATCTGGTATAAGCTTGCTAAACTCCTTAAACCCAGATTCCAAGATTTTAGACCTTGTCAAGGATTGCTAGGTTCACTAAGACCAGGAGGCTCTAAAACTCAGGATTGAGTCTTGATTTGTACATCATCATGTAATAAATTGCTTAAAATTCCAAGTTTCTAAACAGGGAAGAAGGCAAAATTTATAAATTAACAAAGATTACTTTTATTTTCTTCAAAGCAAAGTTCAGAACTTCCACAAACTTTGTACACAGATGAAGGCACTCACTTCCTCACTCACAAACATCCCCCCCTCTTGAAATGGTTATTTTGATTAATCTGTTGCACGAGAAAGATAGCTTCCAAGTTCAAGTCTGTTTAGCCAGAAATCTCAATAGCCTTGACATCAGGCTTTTTAACTTCAACCTTCGGAACAGTCACAGTAAGCACCCCATTTTCCATGGAAGCCTTGATCTGGTCCACCTTGGCATTCTCTGGTAATCTGAACCTCCTCAAGAATCTCCCACCGCTCCTTTCCACCCGATGCCACGTGTCGTTCTTGTCTTCCCTCTCCACGTTCCTCTCGCCGCTTATCTGAAGCACCCCGTCATCTTCAACCTCCACTTTCACTTCTTCTTTCTTAAGCCCTGGAACATCGGCCTTGAACACGTGAGCTTCTGGGGTTTCCTTCCAGTCAATTCTAGTATTAACAAGGCCCGAGGTTTCCGGAGCTTGAGTACTCAATGAGGAAGAAGAAGAAGGGAAAGGGAAGTCCTTGAATGGGTCCCAAACATCAAGAGAGAAAGGATCAAAGACGTTGCTGCGACGACTGCCAAAGAAGCTTGGAATCAGAGACATCTTCAAGATTGAAAACTGAGAATATAGTAGAAAACCTCAATAGTAACGAAAATTCAAAAGAGCTATTTTGACGTTTCTATACTTATTTGCTTATCTGGATACCCAAAGAACCCGAAAAAATGATTATTTATAGTAATCGTGGAGGATTCTAGTTTCAGTAAGAATGTTCTATTTTTAGGTTTAAATCATTTTCTAGGACATTATCCAGAGGCCTGTCATGTCCCAACCAGAAGCTATAACATTTTTCTAGGACATTCATGAATATTTCATATGGGCCTCCACACACAGATAAGTTGAGGAGTTAAAAGCCCAATGAGACAACATTTTTGAGGTTTAAGATCCAAAGGTATTCCAACCTAATCTTAATTTTTAAGTATTGTATGAAAAATAATTTTTAAAAGATAATTTTAAAAAATAAATTTATATTTTGTATAATTGATATTATCGTTGTTTATTTTTTAAAAATTTTATATTGATAAAAAAATCAATTCACATATTTAAGTATAAATATTTTATTTTAATTTAATCAAATTTTGATAAGTAA
>JBBYHL010000020.1:7200710-7212539 GCA_038381835.1 Adansonia madagascariensis
ATATATATATATATATATATTCTCACTTAAATGCTTAATATAAAAGCAGAAATAATTGATTAATTTGTCGATATAATTGAAAACCTGATTACTCAAATCAATATATAAAATTTTAAATTCAAGAGCCTTATATATTAGGCTTTTTCCAATTTACCAGAAATACCTGATCGTAAAGGAAATTTTGTGGGTCATAAACTTTCTGATTATTCCATTGTATGAAGATTGAAGATTTAGATATAAACAATTGTTTCAGAATGTGGTGAATTTTGTTCTTTTGAGTTAAGACGATGGTTTTCTTCATTAGCCACTGGAATACATTTAAATATCAATAAAGTATCTATTTAGATTATAGAGGATAGGCTGTATGTAAAGGTTAGTGTTTGGGAATTAGTGCTGAGTTGTTTTTATGTACATCTTGCCAGATGTCTTACTCTAGGAGGTCAAGGTATTCTCGCTCTCCTTCCGCGTACAAGCGATACCGCAGGTCTGTCTCAAGATCGATGTCGAGGTCAAGGAGTCGTTCAAGGTATTATTTATTCTTCTAGTTCTGCTTTTTTGCTGCTCATTGTGCTTTGTGTCTCAAAATGTTGATGATCTTTTCATTGGTAGGAGTGCTGAAAGTGATGTTGAAAATCCTGGGAACAATCTGTACGTGACGGGCTTGTCACATAGGATCACGAAGAGAGAGTTGGAAAAGCATTTTGCCAGTGAGGGAAATGTATGGATAACTTCATTTTGTGTATTCCTATGTCCGAACTTTCTGAATTTTGGTGACCAAAAAAACTCATTTTCATTAGCTAATGTTATATTAGTCATCCATTTTCATTTGGCCAAGTGATGTCGTTATGAGCTCTCTGAGTTCTTACAATGAGAATCTTGATATATAGGTGATTGATGTGCATCTTGTGGTTGATCCTTGGACGAGGGAATCTCGTGGGTTTGGGTTTGTTACAATGGCCAGCAACGAAGAAGCTGGCCGCTGCATTAAGTATTTGAACCGCTCTGTTCTTGAAGGACGTGTCATTACTGTAGAAAAGGTAAAAGATTCATAATTCAGCTTCATATTTATTAGTAGCTGCGTTGGCTTTGATAGTTATTAGTAACTACTCCTTGCTTAAAATTGCATAATAATTATGGATGGTCAGTTCTATGAGTTTGAAAGTTGTTTGCTTCTTTCCACTTGAAGTTTTTGTGGCAGCAGGTTAGCTGTGTGTAGCAGCTCTTCACCAAACTCCAAAAGTCTTAAAGCTAACCAAACAAATCAAACACAACAAGTATCAGACTGTTAGGGTTGTATACCCTGAATTTCTCTCTTTATTTAGCCGTTAAATGATCATGCCAATTTGAGAAAAAAGAAAAAGTTTTACTTTCATTTAGCACTGTCTTTGTTTTTTCTGTAACTGCTTGGTAATTCAACAATCTCATGCTCCGAGTTTTGTTTACTGCAGGCTAAGAGGCGGAGGGGGAGAACCCCTACTCCAGGAAGGTATTTGGGGTTGAGAACTGTTCACGGTATGACTTCTTTCTATTAGTTTTGTAATTGATAAATGTTTTTGTTATCTGGATTACGTCTAATATTTACGAGCCAACTAGATTTTGTTTTAAAACTTTCTTTTGTGCATACAGTGCGTCATCAATCACCAAGCTACTCACCTCGTCGATCTCCTAGCTATTCGCCTTATTCAAGGAGCCGTAGCCTGTCACCTCGTTATTCATCTGATAGGAGTAGGAGCAGATCTTACTCCCCTTGGCGCAGATCTTATTCACGTTCTCCCTCACCCTATAGCAGATCAAGGTCACTAGATGACCGCCACTATAGAATATGCGACCGTTCTTACTCTCCTGATGACCGACACCACAGAAGGCATGAAAGGTCCTACTCACCAGATGATAGTTACTGCCATAGGAGGTACCGTTCCTACTCACCTGATGATCGATACTACAGAAGGCGTGAAAGGTCCTACTCACCAGAGGACAGTTACTACCATAGGCGGGACCGTTCCTATTCACCTGATGATTGCTACTATAGAAGGCGGGATCGTTACTCACCGGAGGATCGATACAGTAGGAGGCGTGACAGGTCCTACTCTCCATATCACTCTAGGTATGATTCATCGGATGACCGTTACCGTAGAAGGCACCGGTCTCGTTCTGTTTCTCAAACCCCTAGCCCACCACGGGCAAGGAGAGGTTCAAGGAGGAGTTACTCACCTAAACGAAGGACCAGCTCAAGCAGTTACTCACGCAGCACATCCCCTGTAGAGAGGAGGTCAAGGAGGAGCTACATACGAAGCATTTCACCATCACCTAGGAAGAGCTCCAGGAGTTCCGGACAGGATGGATCTGAAGACAGCTATTCCAGAAGTAGAAGTGCAAGTCCGGCTTCCAAGTCTCTTTCAAGATCAGTTACGCCTAGGTCTGGTTCTTCACCCTAAAGGATAGTGAAGGATCTCTACGCTGCTGCTGTTTTTGTACATCAGGGGGTCTTGATGTACATTGAACGTATGTCCTTCCTTTTAGGCTATTCTTGTAGTTTCAATAGAACTTGATGTTTGACCTTTTTTCAATAATTGGCTGTCCTTAATATGCTGCCACCTTGTTTATTAGGAACATTTGTGACTTTGTGAAATTAGTTCATCTACAAATATCTTATATTATCAAATTTAACTAGAAATTTGCTCAACCTCAGTATAGTCTTTGATTTGATGGGATGCCCTCGGCTTTTCAGGTAAAATCTTCTTTGCAGAAATTTCTGGCAGTTTCCACCGAATCAAGTCAAACCCATAAGTAAACTCTATAAAATGCTTTAGCTTCCAGCTAGTAAATACATGTTTGTACAAGAATATTATTGCATCAGAATAATCTAGTGTTGGGCGTAGGCCGCGGTTCATGACCAAGTCTGGTTTCCCTCTGTGGGACTTAAGCCTTAAAACTCCGGCCCCCAAAGTCAGATATGAATGGTTATAGTAACGACTGATTCGAAGTAAGTGAACACTGGATTGAAATTTTGCTAGATTCACTTTCCACCTCACATTCTCTAAAACGAAGTGACTTAGATGTCGTCTTGGGGACATGAACTTGGCGCCTCGTGACATTTCCTTGTCTTCTTTTTTTTTGTCAGTTTTCTCTTAACATTACCGGCGGTTCATTCAAACTCACCACCAAAATAAATCAACGATAAGAACAACATTCTCTAACCAAAATACATATAGATTAGGTAATATATCGTTTTAAACAAAAAACGGTAAAAGGCTATTAAGTAAAACAGAGCTTCATAATTTATTGCATGTGTGGTGAAATCAAACAGAGCTTGTGGTTTATTATCTTATATCTCTATTTTTTTTTTTTTTCAGTAGTATTGAGCACTGGTTGTCTCAGTGTGAGTGGGGCAGAGAAGGAAAGGCCTTGTCATTCGCATATAATTTAAGATAAGAATCCATGTAAATGTAACTGTATTACTTTTTCGTGGTACAAAGGTTGACCATAACCTAGGAATAGGAGAAAGGGTGGTAAATGTTAGGACTGAAACTCTAAATCTGCTAAATGTCACCAAGTTTTGGGTTCCATACAAGTGTATTACTTCATTTGGGGCATAGGCACAAAAAGGTTTATTAGGAAAAGCCAACGCGGCAAAGCTGTGTAAGAACATAAACTGATTCACTAAGTCTTTTATAAGCTCCATACTATAACTTCTATTGAATAAAAAATTTTACACAATCTATAAGGACAGTAATCTTTTGTTTACATTGTTGCTTCATTTCATTTGAGATTGGGAACTATTGATGAATTTTACAAAAGAGAAAAAGAATGGGAAATAATTGACAAACCATTCAAAAAAAATCAACCTCTTTACTTTATGCAGAAATAAATCCATAGCTTTCATCTTCTCCTATTCCAAATAAATGCCTGTTAGACTTAGCATCTGGAAAATTTGCAGAAAAGTGAGACGCAGAAGAAGAGGAAGAGACTTTTTCTTTGAAATCTTTACGGATTCCCCACAAAACTTCTACACACGTCTTCATGGATGGTCTAGATTGTCTCACTGGTGCAAGGCATTGTTGAGCCAGTCTCAGGACTCTCTCCACCACCATGGTTGATGCTGGAGTTCTCCTTAGCCTTGAGTCCATGGCAATTACAAACTCTCCTTCGTTTAATCTCTTCATTGCCTGCACAAACAGAAAGCTCTCAGTCTCTCAGTGCTATGTTACTCAGACTCGAGGGGCATGTGTCCGACGTGAATATATCCATTTCTTTCTATTTTTCTTTCATGTATTTGGAGGGCCCCTGGAAGTTCATATCTCTGCACCTATGTCCTAAAATGCATCAAACACGATTCTCGAACACAAATATTACAAGAAAATGAAGAGTCGGAACAATGTACTCTCAGTGAACATCAATGGCTGGCAGCTTTAGATTTAAAAAATGTTTTTTTTTTTATAGGACATAGCATCCTATTTCTGCTACTAATCACTGAACTTGCATCAAATGTCTAGCAAGTCCAGAAATGAATGAATGAATTTCCAGTGTAATTATTATCTAATATGTTCTTCTACCCTTAGTGCTAGCATGCACAGGCTCTAATTTTAATGGAAAGTTGAAATGCAGACCATCCTTTCATACAACTTAAGCAATGCACAGTACAGGAAATTTCTGAAATCATTTTTCCTAAATTGAACCCATATCCAACACTTGTGTCCGACGCATATCCGAAAAAAGGTATGGGATATGACCGTTCAAGTTTTTCCAAATACATGGACAAACTTAAAAAAAAAAAAAAAAAAAGCCATACCCTTCTCGTACACATACCCATATCCGACACTCACACTTGAATCCAAGTAAAAGAGGAACTGTCTTCATGTGATCATTGTGACGGATGATCGATATGCAAATATCAAAAAGAAACTTTCTATTTCGTAAAGAGCTGAAATGACATCATTCTTGTTATGAGGAAAAAAACTATCATTCATGTGCAAAGTCTTAGATTAAATAGGGTCCCCTCGAAATGACAATACAATGATTTACCTCTAACCAACTTCTTTAACCTTTTATTAGTAAGGTAAACTGGATATGGGATACAGTTGGCTATGACTTGCTTCAGTTTTAACTGGACTTCTATTCTTTCGAAGTACCATTATCAACATAAGTTTTCATTTGGAAACAATTTTGGTCCTTGCAGGTTGTTTACAATCCTAGAATTCTCAATGCAGGATTATGATTACAAGTCTAAGCAGACAAACTTTTGGTTATGACTGTAATTTGAGCCAGCATTTATTGAACCTAAATTCAGTCTAAGCAAAGGATCTTTCTTTTGCTACCTATGTTGCATTGACTCTCTGAATAACCAGTATTTTTGTTTGTAGTTATAGGGAAAGGAGGAAATACTCACCCATCGTATGGTTACTCGTTCCTTAATCGGTCTCTTTGATTCTATCGGATATCTTCCAGTCATCAACTCCACAAGCAATACACCAAAGGAGTATACATCACTTTTGTCAGTAAGCTGATAAGTTCTGGTGTATTCAGGATCCACATAGCCTGCAGTTCCTTTGACTTGAGTAGAGATGTGGGTCGCGGTGGGATCCTCCACAGCAAGTCGTGCAAATCCAAAGTCTGCCACCTTCGCCCGGCCTTTCTCTGTGATAAGGATATTTGATGCTTTTATGTCTCTATGAATTATAGGAGGATCTGTCAAATTTAAAAAAAAAAAAGGGAATTCAGCATCTTCAAAGACTTTAATAACAGATACATGTCACAAAAAGGTGCAAATGTGTTGGAACTGACCAATTGACATTGCAGAAACAATCAACTATTTCCAGAATATAACAAGAGGGATCCTGAATATTCACATAGTGCCACGATTCGAGTTTGAACTTCAAAACTCGAACCATTGCAACAGGTAGAGAGTGACATATCAACTCTTTGAATCATTTTACAGACAAGGAGATGCCTAACATCAGATAAATTGGAAAGGTATAATAAGTAATACCTGTGTATGTATGAAGATAGGTAACTGCATGGGCGACATCGATTGCAATGTCCAGACGTTCTGCAATTTCAAGCCCATTTCCCCTTACACCTGCATTAAGAGAATATTAAAAGCTATATTGAGCACCCAACCATATGCTGCTATGTGAGCCCTTGAAGGCTATTGAATCTAAAATCAACTTTTTTTTTTTCTTTTCCTATGAGCAGTTATCCTTTAGCTTCCTATCATTATTCATGAATTCCAGCCTATAAATCAATACTTAAGTTTCAAAAAAACAAATAAATAAAAAAGTATCTATCTCCTGCCTCTGTTTGCCCTAACTCTAGTTTTGGAACTTTTCTTTCAGAGTTTGAAACTTGTTTCCTTACCATCAAGATGTTCTCGAAGATTTCCATTTCTGACATATTCGACCACAATAATATGCTCGTCTTTGTGCTCCAGAAATCCAAATAACCTTACTAAATTCAGATGTTCGATCTTCGATAATGTGAGTATTTCATTCTTGAACTGCAGTGGTAAGCCCTGATCATAATTGTCCTGTCACAGATTAAATTATTAAGTGCTCATATTCTGTATGATTGAGCATCTATTTTCCAAGGCTATTAGCATATAGCTTTTGAAGGAACCCCACATGTTCTTAAGATTTGTTGCTGTTTATTATACAAGCAATACCTGATCATGTTACTGTAATTCATTATATAAGACCAAACAGCCTATGCATGTATAATCTATGTTACTCGGACTTAAGGGTTAGTGTTGGATACGGGTATGTATCCAACATGGGTATGCTCAAAATATCCTCATACCTATGTCCAAATATGTATAGGACACTGGTATCAAACATAAGTACTTTAACAAAAATAAAGAGTCAAAATAACATAGTATATAATATATATATACTCACACACACACACACAGAGACACACACGTGTGTGTATAGTTGTGTACCTTTTTGGCACGCTTTACAGCAACAAGAGATCCATCCTTGAGCCTCCCTTTATAAACTGTTCCAAACCCACCTTCCCCAATTTTATTTGCTGGTGAAAAATTTCCAGTTGCCTTACAGATATCTTCAAAGGAGAAATCGGGTCTTAGGATATGTCCACTGACGGAACTGGAAGAACCATAAGAATCAAAGGACTTGAACTGTGTTGAGCCCTGAACATCACTTCCCGTCGATCGATCTGTAGATATAGAAACTGCAAATAAAAAAAAAAAAAAAGCTTATGATCAATGGATATTAAGATTAACTTTCATCTTTATACACTTTTTTTTTTTTTGGTTGCTGCTGATCAACGTATAGCATTGAATTAATGGCAGAGAGCTCATTTGTTTATTCAACTAGAAAATAAATGAAACTAGGAAAAACTTACAGGAAATTCTTTTGACTAGATTGTTGTTGGTCTTGCTGATATCAGTAATAGCTTTTCTTCTCTTCCTAAAAAGTAATGCTGAGAAAACTCCAGCTAGTTTCCTGGATGCAACTTTGAAGTAGTTCCCAGCAGTGCGAGTTTTATGTTGATCCTTGTTAGAGATTTTTCCAGGCAGATCATGGGAATCTTGTTTCCCTCGACTTGATTGAATCATACTTTGGATGCAGTGCTTTCTTCAAGACTTGTGGCCCTTTTTTTCCTGAGTCAGTTTGATTTTATCTGGCTCCAAAAAGTAAAACCTAAAATGGTCTCCCTTGCCGGGCGCGGCCAATTCAAGCTGATAAAACTCGTTTTCTTGTGGAGCCGGCCAGCAATGCAAGCAAGTTGAATGTAAATACCTTGATACTGATAAAATTCATGGTTATGGGTCCATAAAGTTCAGGGCTTAAATACAATCCGATGTCAGTAACATAGCCCAAACCCAATAAAATGGCGACGTCAGCTTGTAAGTTCAGCAGTTGCTGTCATTTCAGTCCAGGTCAACACACCGTGTAGCTATAATATAATTAATTGGTAAAATGCTGACTGGTTTGTAAATAAAGAATTCAGAACAATTGATTCATACAACTATGCAAGTCTTTTTCTTATCTTCGTTCCATTTCAACGCAATTAATTTCCAAACTAGCTTCGCCAACATCTGCAAGACTGCCATTAATGGTGGAACTCATCTTCAATCCAGCAACAATTCTTTTTTTAATTTTTTATGGTATAGAATTTTACAGGTCAACCATAGTCAACGGTCAACCCATCTTTAGGAGAATGATATATATATATATATATATATATATATACATGACTAAATAGAAGATAAAAGGCAAGAAAGATGAAGTGTTTCAGCATTTATCACTCTCCTTCCAAGAATTTTATATAGGAAATTAACAGAATAACCATTCTTTATGACTTAAACGACTTTGCTTATCTTGTTGCAGTAGCTGACTCGACAGTCCATCATCAACCAAGGTTTATGACGAGAAGTCTGGAAAACTTGTTCATGAAACTGCTGAGTGCTGATCACAAATTATGCATGATCATTAGCAAAAGCCATCACATCATTTTTAAACAGCCCCCAGCAACTCCATTGTTGTTACACTTGAGAATGACAGTTTCACTAACACATACCAGTTTCAGTACAGTGAGTTCCAATTAGTCATGAAGAAACTCAATGCAGTGTCTCACGCATTTCAGTTGTACTGGAAAGCAAAAGACAAGTAGACTGAAGGAAGCTTAAATTCAACAATTACATGCAGATGACAAAATAAAAAAAACATTTGAACGATCAAAGTTGACAAGCAAGTCGTAATTTTAACACATTGAGCTCATAGTCATAGCCAACTGGTTCTAAGTTTCAGAATCATTATCCAATTATACATGCAAGGATCAAAAAGGGGGAAAGAGTCCTACTCAATCCATCCTGAGAAAAAAAGAAAAAAAGAAGAGGGAAAATCGGAACAAAGTGATTTCATTTCTTGTAAATACTAAGCTACAATTCTGCAATAATTCTCATAAGTCACTATAGTAATGATTTCAAGATACTGTTCCATTTTTTTTCTATTGCTGCATTATTAGAAAAACATACGCTTAGAACAACAAAGATGACCATTTGATGTGGTGTTTTTTTTATCTATAGAACAAGGAGAAACACATTAATACATGCTATTACAACTAGTATCTTTCTGGTAACAAATTTACGCGTCGTTATAGTATACTCCCACGTACAGAGTTTTGGTTTCTTGGCTTGCTTCTTCCAGATTTGCTTCTCCTATAACTCAATGGCGTCAAGTAGAACCGCAATAGTCCATTGTCAAGGTTGTTAGGAGAATACCTGACACTCCTATTCTGCTGCAACGTAAGATTATCCCTTCTCTTCAGACCATCGCCTTTAGACTCGGTCACATGCGTTCCATAGAAAGATGATCCATCGACTGAATTCCGAGCACTAACACTATAGCTCCGCATAAGATTCTGGCTTACAACACTCCCATTCAAATCTCCATCCGCCACCCTTCGTAACCTCTGCAAGGACTCTGCTAATGTTCCATCAGCCACATTTCCTCCAATAGCTTTACCTTCATCTCCGCTGGCCAACCTCCTCAGCTTTTGCAATGAGTCAACAAGTGTCCCTTCACCCACATTTCGTCCGACACCTATATCTTCATCTCCATTAGCCACCCTCCTAAGCTTCTGCAATGACTCCGGTAGCCTCCCATTACCAACTTCTCCTCCAATATTCTTCTCCTCATCTCCAAATTCACTTTGTTTTCGCCTTGGTATCAAACCCCAGATACTCCAAACATTTTTCCAACCCCTTGCCTTCTTTAAATTCAACCCTTTTTGACCAACCCCACTAGCAACAAACTCAACATCCTTAGAACCAGATTCCAGATTAGAATACCAATTGGAATCCCTCAATTCCTTCTCGGTAACCAACAGTTTCGCCCCGTGAAATAGCCCAACGGACTCAGGAGACACTTTGGCATTGGAAATGGAAGACTTAAGTTCCTCAGCTTCCCCCAAACTTTTCTTTCGATTCGAAGCTGGCCGGTCGAAACTTCGCCTCCTTCTAGTCAAAGAATCCGCATAATAATCTCTCGTTTGAGCTGACCCACCAGGGCTACTCCTTTCTTCCTCTTTTACCACACTCAATCTCTCTTCCCCAGCATTCCATTCCTCGTTAAACTTTGGGTTCTGTTTCCCAATCAAATAGCCATCCCAAGAAGCCCTTGGCTTATCAAATGAAAACCTTGAATCATCAACTGATAAACGGCCAATATCAATTGATAATCTAGGATCAGTATCACAAGATCTTCTCCCAAAAAACCCATATTCCCCGATCTCCGACTGGGTATCTCTTAATCCCCTTTTGTTTGCCTTCTCAAGTACCAAACCCTCATTCTTCTCCTCCTTTCTGCTCTGTTTTTTCCTCCATTTTCTCAATTTTTTCTTCAAAATTGAAGCTGCTTCCCATAAAGATGTCCCCGAAGTTTTTTTGTTTCCCCATTCGAGATCTATGAATTCCTTCATCGTTTTTAACTCTCCTTCTTCTTCTTCTCCTCGAAAGCCTTGAAAAGCTTCAACTTTTGAAGGAGGGAGTTCGTGACTGAGGGTTTTTATTTTGTCATCGGTGGCAAAAAGATCGCAGAGGGTATTGTGAGCCCTTACGTCACAAGATTTACGGCGGGGCTCGGAGGCCGCGGAAGAGGAAGATGGGTTAGGGCCGCCGGAGCAGGATTTGGAGCGGCGGAGCTGCGAGGTGGAGGAGGTGGAGGTACTGGGGGTTGTGGTTGGGGAGTTGTTTTGGATGCCAGCGAGACGTTCCCGGAGACATGATGCGCAGAAGCCTGTGACAGGTGTGGTGGTTGGGTGGCGGTGACACGTGGAGAGACGGTGGTTCTGGCGGCAGTGGGATTGGGGTTGAGGCTGCAAAGTCATGGCTTGATGACAGGAATTGTGCTCATGCTCAGAGAAACCAAATAAATAGAGAGAGAGAGATTAATGCGAGAAAGAGAGAGAGAGTATTAAGAATTCAAGATTCAGTCAGAGAAATGAAAAACCCTTGTTAAACCCCCTTCTATTTTTCTGTTTTATTATTGCCTAATTATTAGGGTGTAATCTATTTGAGTGGACCTAAATCGTAAAAAAGTTCAAAGTCGAAACTATTTAAAGTTTAAAATTTGATATAAATTTGATTGATTTTATTTTTAAAATTTATATGGTTTAAAATAAAAATTAAATTATTTAAGTTTTTTTTATCAATTATATTTATATGATAGAAATTTTTTATTTTAAATTTAATTATTTATGTTTAAATTTAAATTTGAGTTTAATTTAAAATTTTTTAATACTAATTATATATATTTTAAATATATAAAAGTTTAATTAGATTTATAAGTTACTCGAGTTAAATATTAGAATATTCAAATTTAGTTCGTTTGTTACTTTCTACTATTTGAGCCTGAGCTTGGTGAAGTTTTTAATTTCACATGCAAGGTTAAAAACAGTGTTATCGGTATCGTATCGGTACCGACCGTACCAGTCGGTACATATTGGTTTCGACATACAACGATATCGGAGATAGTTGGTTTCATTTTGATCTTGGTTTCGATCTGTACCGACCGTACTGGTAGGTACTAACCAAAAATAGTTGTACTAGCTGGTACATAGTATAAGCTTGTAAAAAAAAGTTAAACCAATATTGATCTTAAATTTGATGAATATTATACATAATTACTCATACCTTTAACGATCATTAAAAATTTTAGGTTTACTACTCAATTAATATTGATTTTTTTATATTTGATGAAGTTTTTTTTAGAACATTATATATAAGTATAACTGATGAATATTTAATATATAAAATTTATTTAATCTCATTTATTTCATATTTGAAAATATTTTTCATATATATAAATT
>JBBYHL010000020.1:7244676-7260386 GCA_038381835.1 Adansonia madagascariensis
AGCTTTTAGCTCTCTCGGTTCTCCTATTATACGGCTTGTCAAAAATAAATAAATAAATAATTAAAGATGCAAAGTTGAACTCTACAAATGATATGTAATATCGAATCATTAATGAGAAAAAGTTCATCCAATACGTAATGTAAAGAATATTAAAAAATATGATCACACCTTCTCGTATTAAGGAAAACTTAGACATCAAGACATAATTTTAGGCCTAATTTTAGGTATAAAGACGTAATTTTATAATTATTAAATTAATTTTTACCTTATATAGTCCTTGTAATGACCTTATAAATAGAGTCATTGAATAACCTATCATAACATAGAAAAAACAAGGTATTTTCCCTTAATTTTTTTTTAATTTTTTGCTGATCTGTTTTTCTCTTTTTTTTTTTTTTTTTGGCTTTGGTCTCTTTTTCGTAACATTACAAATTAAGAATATATATTTATATACTATCTTCTCCAGCTTTTAGAAGGGAAAAATAAAAAAGGAGCTAAAATTGGAAGATTAGTCTCAATCTTTTCTCTACTTGAACATTGTAAACAAGCAGCTTGATATATATATAGCATTGCTTACTAAAATAAGTTAATACTTCGTCTTTTCGTATACTTCATCTTTTCGTATATAAATGCACGAGGCTATTATATCTTTGCATAGAAGAAATATAATAGAAATAGGAAACACTTGAATATTGAATACCTAGGATTTCACAATTATTTGTTATTGGCATCAATTTTGATTTTACACCCAAAATAGATATATATATATATATATATAGAGAGAGAGAGAGAGAGAGAGAGTAAAAACAAGGAAAATTTTTATAATGTTAAGTGAATCAAATACTAGATTTATTTACGAAAAGAATTACTTATTTGGCTTTATAAGTTTAACCCCAATAAAATTAAACATAAGTTAAGATTTTTATAATTAAAATTAATTTAATTTAATTTAAATTATTATTTAATTAATTAAAAATATTTTTAAATTATAAAATATATTAATATTAAAATAAAAATAAATCTTTAATCTTTAATGTTTAATATATTTTAAATAATAATATAAATTTTTGAACATGTAAAAAATAATAATAATAATTTATAAAAAAAGAAACACGTTGTCAGTTGCAGCGTTTAATTATGTGTTGCGATCGTAAGAATAGGGCAGGAAAAGAAAGACAAGAAGAAAAAAAATGCTAACAAGTAGTAACGACCTTGCAAGCTTCTAGATGCTCGAAATCTCACTTTTACCCCTTTCTTTAGTGTTGAAATGCAGGTGTTTTTTCGGGTTTTCAGATATATCTTCAAAATTCCCGGGCCAGCTTGAGCGTCTTCTTCCGTTTAGAATTCTAACTCTTACTTTCTTTCTTTCTATAAAAGCTTAAAAACTCCATCTCTTTTTTGTTTTAAGAAAAGCTCTTAAACATAGATAGACAGAGAGAGAGAGATAGCTATGAGGGCCTCGAATGGAAGCGAATATTTTGAGTTTGATCTAGAGGCAGCTAATGCGGAGTCGTTTCATAGTCCGTCAAATGCGGAGGTGGTTCAGCAAGATGAGGAAGATCTTATATGGGAAGCGATCGCGCGGTTGCCATCGGTGAAACAAGGACGTTTCGCCATTTTGAGAAGGACTCCGTCAGAGTATGAAGGTAATGGAGGAGGAGGAGGAGGAGGAGAAGCTGGAGGGACGGAGACGATTGATGTGACGAGGCTTGATCGAGCTAGAAGAGAACTGGTTGTCAAGAAAGCTTTGGCTACCGATGATCAAGATAATTATAGGCTTCTCTCAGCTATTAAAGATCGCCTTGATAGGTAACACATTTCCATTGTGATTTTCTTTTGATCTTTAATTTTCATTTTTTCCTTTTTAGATTTATTCAATTCTTTTTGTTTTTCATAAGTTTTAATTTATGTGTACTTGAAGTTCGAGTCTCTCTTTTCCATTTTAAACTCATTTAGATATTGTTTTATTTTTTTTAATTCTCATTGGGAAAAAAAAATAAAAAACCTAAACTTTTGAATGAAGAAAAACTGACAATGTAGTTTTTGTTTGGAGTACAATACTTGTTCTTATTTTTGCTTAAAACATGTTAATTTTTAATAAAAACCCTAATTTTGTCATTAATCATCCTATATCTCAATCAATTGTATTTTTTATACTTTGTAATTTTTAATAAGAATAAGAAATAGTAAAAATAAATTATAAGAGTAATTATTACTAAATGGAGCTTTAGGAAAATAAAAATAATCTTACTCCTAAAGGCTATTTTCAATATTATCTATTTAAAGTTGATAGTTGAAAATTTATTTACTACTTAGATCTAAAATTTGGGTGTTCGTATGTCTATAAATTCTTACAGAGTTGGATTGGAGTTGGCAAAGATTGAAGTAAGGTTCCAGAACATGAACGTTGAGGCCGATGCTCAAATTGGCTCAAGAGCTTTACCTACTTTAATAAACGTTGCCCGTGACTTCTTTGAGGTTCGGGATCTTGCGTATCTTTCTTTTCTTTTTCCTTTAGTCTAATCAAAATAAGTCGTATATCGTTCTTATTGTGTTACTAAAACGTACTGTTATTTACATATTTCGACGTATCTTTTCGGATTCACCGAGCGTTTGCATTCATTTCTGGTATTTTTATATTTATAATAACCGTAACTATGTTCTGTACAGGATGTCGGAACAGGTTTGAGGATTTTACGTCCTAATAAATTCCGGTTAAAAATATTGAAGAACGTTAGTGGTGTTGTTAAACCTGGAAGGTAATATAAATACTAGTCTGTAAATTTTATGGTTGACATGTGGTGGGGGGCAAACTTAAATTAGCATGCGTGAAAAAAGCAAATGAAAATCACTTGGAGATGATTGAAACCCCCCCAACCCCCTTTTTTTTAAGGTGGGAAGGGTATGAATCACTACTTGCATGTGTTTTAATTTGTAAACCATTTAATATGAAAGCGTGGTTGCAGTTGCACTTTACTAACGTTTTTCCCATTACTTTGCCTTTTTTAGGATGACCTTGCTGTTAGGACCTCCAGGATCTGGCAAATCAACCTTGCTTTTGGCTCTCGCTGGGAAACTTGACAACGAGTCTTTGAAGGTTAGTCTTTGTTTTCATCAGGTTTTGAGCAGATCACATGATGTAACTCATTTGCATGTTTGTTACGGTCATTATCATGAATCATTTGGTATCACCTTCCAAATTGCTTTTCTCAATATGTGAATCTTAAACTAGATTTGAGAATTAATGTATTTGTACCGTATTCATATATTTTATGGTATCATAATTATGTTTAAAATTTTTTTATATTTACATCAATTTTGATACTTTTATAATTCGTATTAAAAAAATTTTAAAAATATATTCATATTATATTATATTATTTTTTAATTATATACATATCATATTTGTATAATTATATTAAATATTTAAAATGCAAAATTCAACGGTCATTGGTCAAGGCAATTGTGTTTGCGCTCTATGATTTTTCCCCTTCATGTATGGGTTTGGGCTTATAAACTGGGAACCACTACTCAATATAAAAGGTAGGCTCTGACCTTTTAGCCTAAGATAGTATATTGTGTCCGTTTGACTGTCGCACTAAAAGTTAGCCCCAGCTTTCTTATCCCGCTCAAAGGATCAAATTTTAAAGGGCCGGGCAACTAACGGACAGTTGAAACTTGGAACGCGCCATTTCAACCATACAATGAATAAAAAGAAGGCTTCGCTCGCAGTCTTAAGTTTACAAAAAAATTAGTAGCTCAAATCTCTTGTTAATACAAAATGTTTCATTTTATTCCTTTGCAGATGAGTGGTGATATTACATACAACGGCACAAAACTTGAGGAGTTCTATGTTAAAAGGACTTCTGCATATATTAGCCAAACAGATAATCACATACCAGAGCTAACTGTACGAGAAACATTTGATTTCGCTGCAAGGTGTCAAGGTGCAAGTGAGGGCTTGGCAGGTTTGTTTGCTTCCAATATCAGGAAATATTAGTTAGTTATACTTAAATTTCACTTTAAGTTACCCTTTGAACATAGGAGTTTTCTAACAAGTGTTGTAAAATATATTTTCATAAAAAATTAATTAAAATATTACGATACTAATTTGGTAATTGACAATTGATATTATGAATTTTAATGCGCTAGAAAAATACTTGCCATAGTACATTTAAGCAGTGTTGGACCAAAATTATTGTTTATTGACTCTATTAGACTGATACCTCTTTAAGATTGAGGATTACAGTTACACCACTCTCTTTGGCTTCCGCTCAAATATCATGACGAAAGTGACCTCTGTTTACATATAGTTTAGCTGGATAATATGAAGCTAATTATCTCTGCTGCGGTCTAAGATTGTACATTATGTTAACTGAAGAAGATTTCAATTTGCTTGTATTCTTGTATTGAGGACAGTTATGTTTTAGCTTTTAACTTCTGTTTTATTGGACTACTTTTCTCCTTTACTTCCAATATATACTTGCAGGATATATGAAAGATTTAACCAATTTAGAAAAGGAAAGGAAGATACGGCCAGTACCAGAGATTGACGCTTTCATGAAGGTCCTTTCTTAAAAAATTTATATGAACTACAGGTGCATTTGTTCTCATTGTTCACTTTTTTTTTCCTGCCTTAAAGCTTTTACTTTTATTTTGCACAGGCTTCATCTGTTGGAGGTAAAAAACATAGCATATCAACAGATTATGTCTTAAAAGTGCTTGGTCTTGACGTATGTTCAGACACTGTGGTCGGGAATGATATGCTTAGGGGTGTCTCCGGTGGCCAAAGGAAAAGAGTTACCACAGGTCTCTCTCTCTCTCTGGTGTACTGTTTCGTCATCATTGAACCCTGTCAAATTAGATTCTTAATATTGAGGGTTATCATTTGAACTTTAATTTAGGGAGTATAAGTTTGAATGTCTTATATGATCTATTATCTACTCTGTGATATTCTCCGTCAAATTTTAACTGTCTGCACTGTCCTTGTCCAGGAGAGATGGTTGTTGGGCCGAGAAAAACTCTTTTTATGGATGAAATTTCCACTGGACTTGATAGCTCTACAACGTTCCAAATAGTAAAATGTCTGCGAAATTTTGTTCATCTAATGGAAGGAACTGTACTCATGGCTCTACTACAGCCTGCACCTGAGACATTTGAGCTATTTGATGATCTAATGCTTTTATCAGAGGGATATATGGTGTACCATGGCCCTCGACAAGACGTTTTGGAATTCTTTGAGTCATTAGGATTCAAAATGCCACCGCGTAAGGGTGTTGCAGATTTTCTTCAGGAGGTATTTATTTCCACATTGCTACTTCTGTGGTTTGATCTTCAGGTACTTGCCTAACTAGTTATTGCTGTCAGGTGACCTCTAAAAAGGATCAAGCTCAATACTGGGCTGATCCTGCAAAGCCATATGTGTTCGTTCCTGTTTCAGAAATGGCCAATGCGTTTAAAAATTCCAGATTTGGAAGGTCTTTGGAGTCAACACTTAGTGTTCCACACGATAAATCCCGGAGCCATCCTTCAGCTCTGTCCAAAACAAGATTTGCCGCATCAAAATGGGAACTTTTAAGAACGTGCTTTGCACGAGAAAAACTACTAATCAGCAGGCATAGTTTTCTTTACATTTTCAGGACATGCCAGGTATGCCTTGGTTAGCCACTTCAGCGCTTGTTATGTTTTCCTCTGAATTTTGCATCATAATGTGTACACTGATATTCTTAAACATCTATGATTTGATGATATATGATGAATTGAGAACTGTTAGTGTATTACTTCTGCTTTGTTCACTTTCTAACATAGAACTTAGAATTAACTGACTATCTGTCTGTCTGGGAGGATTTTTACCTTCTCAGCTTGACTGATATTATACATGAGCTTAGTACTATGACTTTTGTTTTTCCATTATTTTTTCTTTTGAAGTTCTTCTCATGGTTTTCACTTTTGAAATCTATGTATATGCGTTTAAGGTTGCATTTGTCGGATTTGTCACAAGCACAATTTTTTTACGAACAAGACTACATCCGGTAGATGAGATTAATGGCAACCTCTACCTCTCTTGCCTTTTCTTTGGGGTGGTGCATATGATGTTTAATGGATTTTCTGAGCTACCCCTTCTGATATTTCGACTCCCAGTCTTTTACAAACAGCGAGATAATCTATTTCATCCTGCATGGGTATGGTCTGTCGTCAGTTGGATTCTACGTGTACCTTACTCTGTTATTGAGTCTGTAGTATGGTCTTGTGTTGTATACTACACTGTTGGTTTTGCCCCTGCTGCTGGGAGGTATCTCCTATTCACTTGCTCCCTCGGATGGTGTTTTTCTCTATTAGGAATTTCTTCTGATTAGTTCTTGTTTTTGAATTCAGATTTTTCCGCTTCATGTTCTTAAAATTTGTAGTACACCAAATGGCAATCGGTCTTTTCCGAATGTTGGGTAGTGTCGCTCGAGATATGGTCATTGCAAATACCTTTGGGTCATCTGCACTTATAATTGTACTTTTGTTGGGTGGATTTCTTATACCAGAAGGTATGCTGTGTTATTTTTTACTTAGGAATAGAATACAAGATATTGTTGGTGTTTATTGATTTATTCTTCTTCTTTCAGACCAGATTAGGCCGTGGTGGGTTTGGGCTTCTTGGCTGTCGCCATTGCAGTATGGGCAAAGAGCAATTTCTGTTAATGAATTCACAGCCACAAGGTGGCAAAAGGTGCATTCATCAACATGCTTGCACCAATTTTCTCTCAATTGATTTTGGTTTATATGCTGGACATGTAATTGTAGAGACATCTTGCAGATATCTGCTATTGGAAACAATACAGTTGGATACAACGTCCTTCATTCACACGGTCTACCTTCTGCTGGATATTGGTATTGGCTCGGAGTTGGTGTGTTATTACTTTATGCCATGCTTTTCAACGTCATCGTGACACTGGCCCTAGCCTACCTTAATCGTGAGTTAATCCTTTTATTTATCAAACTCATTCCCCAACCGTCTTTCTCTACATATTAATATGTATCTGAACTCTCAAGAGTCATAGAAGTGGTCCTCTTATATATATATTTTTCTCCACGACAGCTCTCAGAAAAGCCCGGGCAATTATTCCAACTGATGACACAGAAGAAAATTCTGGTTAGTCATCTTTGATACATGCAACATCCACTTACTTTGTAATACATAGGGCTTCTGTGCCTTTTTTAAAGGATTCTGATAATTCCTTCGCAAATTTTAAATATCGTTGCAGTTGAAAGCCACGAGTTGGAATCTGGTGTTCCATCTGCTCATGGAAGCAGTAAGGAGAAGGGAATGATTCTTCCATTTCAACCATTAGCAATGACTTTTCACAATGTCAATTACTACGTCGATATGCCAAAGGTGTGATTATCTCGTGGTTTTATTATTGGAGTTCTGTATATCTTTAACTGATATGATGTGAGACCTCATTTATTTATTTATTTATTTTTTACAATTTCCCTGTTTTCTTTTTGTCGAATATCTCAGGAAATGAGTGCACAAGGCATACCTGAAAGGAGATTGCAGCTCTTGTCAAATGTTAGTGGGGTATTCTCACCAGGAGTTCTTACGGCCTTAGTCGGATCAAGTGGAGCAGGAAAGACTACATTGATGGACGTGCTTTCCGGAAGGAAAACTGGTGGATACATTGAAGGGGATATTAAGATATCAGGGTACCCAAAGGAACAGAAGACATTTGCTAGAATTTCAGGATATGTTGAGCAAAATGATATACATTCTCCTCAAGTGACAGTTGAGGAGTCTCTCTGGTTTTCCTCCAGTCTTCGGCTTCCGAAGGAAATTAGCAAAGCCCAGAGACGTGTGAGCTACATAATTGCATTTATATTTGTTTTAAATTTAATCTAGTTTCCTTCACTGCGTTTTTCATATTCTTTTTATGCACTTACCTACAGGAGTTTGTTGAAGAAGTGATGCGTTTGGTAGAGCTTGATGCACTAAGGAATGCTTTAGTTGGATTACCGGGTAGCAGTGGCTTGTCAACTGAGCAAAGAAAACGTTTAACTATTGCGGTGGAGCTTGTTGCAAATCCTTCCATTATTTTCATGGATGAGCCTACATCTGGACTTGATGCACGGGCAGCAGCAATTGTGATGAGAACTGTTCGTAATACCGTTGATACAGGAAGGACTGTGGTGTGCACTATTCATCAACCCAGTATTGAAATTTTTGAAGCATTCGATGAGGTCAGTCTGATTGATAGAGCTTATATATCAAAGCTAGTACAAGAAGCTTTATCTATACATGGCTTTTCACCCGAACTCACCTATAAACTTTCATATCCAGCTGCTGCTTATGAAACGAGGAGGTCAGGTTATATATGGAGGGAAGCTTGGAGTGAACTCACAGATTTTGATAGACTATTTCCAGGTGACTTGCTTTTTTTTCTTTTTGTTTTTCTTGGTCCTATGCAAGTAACCTTTCTCTGTCCCTTGGGCCCTTATAACTTGTTTTGAAGGCAAAGATGGCCTGATTGCCCAAAAACAAAAGGCGGATGGTCTTTAGGTCATGAACTGGTTTTGCTGGCAACTTTCATAGGACGTTGTACTTTGACGTCTTCTAATTGCACTATTTTTTTTTTCTTAAAACCTTTTCTCAAGTTCACCTCCAGATCATCTTAGCTATTTGAACTATTTTTTTTTTTAAATACTAATGATCAGAATGGCGACTATATACATCTTCATATTTCTTCCCTTTGCATAGGGTATTAGTGGAGTCCCATCCATTCCTGATGGATACAACCCGGCAACGTGGATGCTCGAGGTTACTAGCCCTGCCCTAGAGCAGAGAATTGGTAGGGACTTCGCAGATATATACAGGAATTCTGCACAGTATAGGTAATTATTTCAATGTCAAGTTACTAATCTGTTGTTTAACTTGCTTTAACATACATAAGTAAATATTCTGATATCCTCGTTACAGGGAAGTGGAAGGTTCCATTATGCGTTTGAGTGTTCCACCTCCTGGTTCGCAACCTTTAAAGTTTGCCTCCACATATTCGCAAAACCGTCTGTCTCAGTTTCTGATTTGCCTGAAGAAGCAAAACCTTGTATATTGGAGAAGTCCACATTACAACTTGGTTAGATTGGTCTTCACAACAGTCTGCGCTCTAATATTTGGCTCCGTTTTTTGGAATGTTGGTAGCCAAAGGTATGTAATCTTTGTTATGTCATGTTTCTGTGCTACACTCCAAAAACTTAGAAAATGGCTTGAACAAATCATTGTTCATATTTAGACGTCCATTGTCGTCAGCATAATTGAAAAGAAAAAAAAAACGAAGTATGCTTATGATGTTTTTTTTTTTTGCCATCTTTCCACAAGCCTACTAAACCATTGGGTGTTTACATTGTTTCCGTAGGGATACAACTAAAGGTTTGTTTATGGTTATGGGTGCCCTTTATGCCTCTAGCTTGTTTCTTGGGGTCAATAATGCTTCCTCGGTACAGCCAATTATATCCATTGAGAGAACAGTATTCTATAGAGAGAAAGCAGCAGGATTGTATGCTCCCACTGCTTATGCAGCGGCCCAGGTAATTGGCGTGATCCTGAAGGAAATTTTGGTCAGCATACAGTTTACTTTGACTATGTAGGTACTAACACGTGCCTCAATTCTTTTTTGAGCAGGGTCTTGTGGAGCTTCCATACATTGCTGCGCAGACAATTTTGTTTGGGGTCATCACATATTACCTGATTAATTTTGAAAGAACAGCTAGTAAGATTCCGTATGACTATATTATTATTAATTTACTACTATTCTGTACAAAAGAGGGCCCGGAGATTAAACTTAACATCCGTACCCAAATCTTTCCCCGTAACTCCTGGGAGAGCCTAGCCTCTTAGAGAATGAATGTGCTAGCCTAGGGGACTCTCTCCTAGCGAGGACTACGTTAGGTGTGAATGTTAGGTGGGAATAAGTTATGTAAATATATTTAATTTTTTTATATATTTAAAAAATTTTAAATAAATTATATTTTATATTTATATTATAATATATATCGAACATGAATATTAAAAATATTAAAAAAATAAAATATGTGTAAACCAATTTTTATAATGCAACTTGCTTATTAAAATCTCGCTCTTATTATATGCAGGAAAACTTTTCTTCTATCTTCTCTTCATGTTCCTTACCTTCACCTACTACACCTTCTATGGTTTAATGGCGGTTGGTCTCACACCTTCTCAGCAAATGGCAGCTGTCGTCTCATCTGCCTTTTACTCTTTGTGGAATCTCCTCTCAGGTTTTCTTGTTCCAAAGCCGGTAAGTAGTAAAATGCTCTCTGCATATTCTACTGTTGATCTCTAAATATTAAGTTAATAATATTCTCTATAGATCTTTTCTATATTCTTTGATAGGTCAAGAAGCATAATTAGACCAGTAACTTACTAAAACCCTTGGATGGGCAATATTTCAAGGGCTGTTTTTATCTGACTTGATCAATTCTAAATATTTTGGGTACAAGTTGATAATTTGTTCTATAAGGATAAGGACAGTGGGGCATTTATTGTTACATAATATCTAGGGAAATGCTAAGGAAACCACGATACGGACCAATGGTTTTGAAAAGTACTTTCTGCCATTTTTTCCTTTTCTTTTTTTGCTTCCTAGTAAACTTAAGTTGGAGAACTTTTGGTTAAAAAGCATCAAACAGCTGTCAAGGTCTGAGTCGGTCCTGCTAAGACCTTCAACCGAGTTTCGGCCTAGATGTGCTCGGTCCATGCTCAGGACCATCAACCGAGTCCCAGCCCGTGACACATCTGTGCATAGTGATTTCACGACTCTATATTAGTTTTCTTTCACGCTATATGTCAAATCATCATAAAGCACACTGACTACACATTTAATCGGGTGTGATTGTTTCAAATTGTAAGTTAGAAGAAGCAAGTAAATTTTGATTTTCATTCCGATTTTGTCTTGGACCGGCAGAGAATTCCAGGATGGTGGATCTGGTTCCACTACATCTGCCCTGTTGCATGGACATTAAAGGGTATTATCAGCTCCCAGCTTGGCGATGTCGAAACCATGATTGTTGAACCAACATTTCAAGGCACCGTGAAAGAGTACATATCAACTTTTTTCGGCATTGATCCTGGGATGATATGGGTTTCAGTGGCAGTTCTAATCGGCTTTTGCATCTTATTTTTCGGTATCTTCGCTCTCTCGGTGAAATTTCTCAACTTCCAGAAAAGATGAACGATGAATTCAACGACTGCAAAAAGCTCTTCGCATCAGCATTTGATGGTAGTTAAAAAATTCTGTAACATGCAGATTTCGTTCCCAACATTCTTTGATGCCATTCCCATCTACCTAAATTTCGTCGCCGTAGCTACTAACTGAATCATTACAACATAAAAATGAGACACAAACAAAATATGCTTCAGTACATTGTTATGTAACAGTAGCAACGAGAGTTAATTGTTTTATAAATTTTAATATATTAACAATTTATATTATATAAATTTTGATATATTTTTATATTTATATTTATATTATTTTTTAATATTATCGTGTTTTAAATATTTTTTATATTATTTTTATGTTTAAAATTATCTAATTTATCTTTTTAAGTGCATATAGTTCTATTTTGATGGTTTCAAGTTCAAAAAACAGGAAAAGGAGGAAGCTTGTGTAGAGTGGACATCTAATATTGTTCAATTTTCAAATGCATATGTAGGCTACGTCAGATGGATTTGAGTTCGGGTGTTCAGCATGGATAAGTTTGTAAAGATCAGAGTTGTCTTTTGCTTAAAGTTCTAAACATCTAAAGTTAATTAAGAAATATCTGAAAATAAAATTTAAAATATGAAATACATAATTTAAAAAATACCATAAAACTTTAATAATAAAATATATTATAGATAAATAACAATTTCCCTTTCCAAAACTTATGATTTTTTTAAATACTTAAATTCAATTTTCTATAATTAATGTTAATTTTAAATATTAAATATTGTGTTTTAATAATCCAAAATCCTTATATTAAATTAATATTATATAATCAATTAAAAGCCTTGAATATTAAAAAAAAAAGCCTAAGACTTTTTATTCTTTTTGGCAAGGTAATTTTTTTCTTCTTTTTTCCTTTTATCTTTTCCTCGTTTTCTTGTTTTTTTTTTCCTATGCCCCACCTTGACTCATAGTTTCATTTTTCCCCCATCTATCGCACGTATAAAAATTTTTATTTTTTCTCATTCCTCATTTCTCTGTAAAGTCTTTCAGCAAATTCAACGGCACCTAAAGATAGAGAACGTGGACCACGTGTCTGCCGCCGATTTCCGCCATGGACCAACTTCGAATTTTCATCAAACTTTAATCGCCATATTTCCCTTTTATTTCCTTTTCCCTTTTTCCAACTATATTTTTGAACAAAAACCTCTAAAATTCTTGGATCTAAAATCAAAACAACTACTCAAAGTATCTCATTTCTTAGCTCCAGACGACCTGATCCTTTAGTATGTTACTCCTCACCACTTAGATCTTCCTCCCCACACCTTTTGAAGTTTCAAAACAGTCTTACTACTGTCAGCGCCACTACCAACACCATTAGCTGCCACAACTCACAGTCCAAAACGACGAATCGGAATGCGTACCACCGAATCCGAAACATTTTTTATCCTTAACAGTATCTTGTCTGGGTATGACAACATGGTCTAGGATCATATATATCAAAATAGTTTTCTTTGTCTAAGAACCGAGTTATGGTTTTTTTTTTCTTCTCTCTATTGATTTGTTGTAACTGAAACCAAACAAGCTATAAGGAAGAGATAAAAGGGAGGGGAAACAAGAAGAAAAAAAAAAAAGGCAAAATTTCCAGGGAATGAACTTTTCATCTCTCATGAAATCAATCCAATACAAGATCGAGTCGAGTGTCTTGCATCTCATTGTAAAACCAAGGCGTTCAACTTTAGCTCGGGACCCCAACAGTTTTGCAGGGAACCGAAACAGGATGTCCAAGAATTGCCAGTTGGCCAAATCTTCCATCTTTGTCAGAACCAGAGGTTCCTTCATCACAATTTCTTCCCACGCTTTTTCCTTGTCCATCATGGCTGTCGTGAACCAGAAATCCTCCAAAAACATGTCTTCAGGCACTGTGACTCCGAATTTCTTCCCTAGAGTTGGCCAAATCTGCTTCCAACTGAAACTTGAACCGTTGATTGCATTCAATGCCTGGCCATCGGTGGAAGACACTTCATCAGTTGTGGCTGCCCAAATTTGCTGCTCAGCTACCAGCCGAGCATCGGAGCCATCGATGTAACTTTCTTCCCAACACTCATTTGTCCCCCCAAACACGAAAGGGAGGTTCAAATGTTTACAAATAGCACCATATACACATAAACTTCCAACGAAATTAAACAAAGTCCTATGAGAACTACCCATTAAAAGCCCAGGCCTATGAACCGACCAAGCCACCTTACCAGCCAGTGTTTCATGGAGTAAGTCTTCCAGGACATAGTAAAAGTTGCAGCTCAGATTAGGCCTTTGCCATTCTTCATCAAACAAATGAACTGTTTTCCCGTCCACAGGTACATAATGGCTCATCCCAGTTTGAAGACAAAAATGCTTCAACCCTTTTGCTAAGGGGAGGACGGTACTCAGGGCATTGGACATCATGGCCTTGTTCTGCTCGCAACACTCTGGACTATCAAGAGGGTGCTGGCTAGCCCAAGTGACCCAGAAAATATGAGTCACATCATGCAATATCGACAGCTTCTGCTTGGTTTCAAAAGGATCTAACAGGTCACAGGATATGAAATGGTAGCTAGAACTTTTGACTGGTTTGATCTCAGGATTTCTAGCTACCCCATAGATCTTCCACTTGGATTTTGAGATCAACCTTTTGGTTAGCTCCCTTCCAACAAGCCCAGTAACCCCAAAGATAACGGCAACACTGTCTGCCATTAGTTCTAACTTGGATATGCTTTGTCCTTGTCTTTGAACCATCTTTTATAGGAAGAAAAGACACCTATGGTAGATGCCTGTAAGTTAACTCTCATGACTTAAATAAACCCCTACTTAGGCTGGCAATATAGATGTAATGAATAAAAATTTGGGGGTGGGGAAAATCATGCGTCAAGAAAACATGAAAGTCTCTTCTTTTGAGGGAGAATTTATTCACTGGGACGATTTCAGGCTTTCATGTCAAGTTTAATAGTTGGGTTATAATAAGCAATTAATAGTTATCGAAGATAAACAAAACTCCAAATCTTTTACCCCATTTTTTAAGGTAAAGCGTGGTTTTATTATTTGAGATTTAAACTAAACTTTTGTTTTAAGTGATATGCATGTTCTTGGCGGCGTTAAAGGTCAGTAATAGCTTTGTCTGCTGTCAGGATTGTGACCATGGCCGATTCTGTGCTGGCATCTGGGTTTCAAGTTACAAGTAAAAGTTTAAAATAATTTTTTTTGTGCGTTAAATCATATCCAAGTTTGGTTGTCAATGGTCAAAGCTGTTATTCAGGACCAAATTTCCCTGAAAGGTATAGTTTAATAAGCTAAATTTGTGAATGATCCTGCCTATCTTCATAGGGGCATTTTGTATCATAGCACATCATAAATATTATTATTATTTTTTTTTGGCAACAGTCCTCAAGGTTTTTCAGTCTCTCTAAATTCAAAATCTCAATTTCTTCGTAAATGAAGTCGTTCGTCAATCATGTATTAACTCAATCAGTGCCATGATTAACCAAAAAAAAAAAAACACTCCCTTTAAGGGAAGTCTGGGCTTCAATCTTGAAGAGACTCATCTTTGTACGGTAGAACCTTAAGGATTGTGGTTCAAAAAGAAAATAGTTTTGATGTGGTGTGACATTAAGTTATCTTCTAAAGTAGACATGATTATAGAACTGAATACTCACAAAATTGAAGACCCGAATGTCCTTTTTTTTTATTATTATTATTACTAAATTTTCATCTTTTCTGCTCCAAAATAATTGGAGTTGCTGGGTAATTGGATCATATGTCAATGGACATCTCAACTTACATGATAACAAAATTTTTTTTAAAAAAAAAGTGCTTAAAATCAGTAATCAAATGGTAGTTTTAACTTGATTATGAAGAAATTGGATAGCTTATCACGTGTTTGTATCACGAGGTTATTATCCTCTTCCCAAAAGATATGTCTGACAGAATGTGCAGCACACCCGCTTATAAGCCCAAAGACTTTCTCTTTCTTATTCGACGTGGGATTAATACATCCTGCCTACTTTTTTAAAGCGTTTGGCGTGATATTTTTCCCCACCTAATCTCGTGACGCCCCCGTCACGGGCTTCTCTACCATTTCTGCCTACCCTACCCTTAGGGTGTTTGGCGTAGAGTCACGATTGGTCCACCCTGCATACACTACCCATTGGGGCGCTCGGCGTGAAATCGGATAGTCAAGGGTCAGCTTTGATACCACTTGTCCCAGAACCATTACCCTCTTCCCAAAAGATATACCTGACAGGATGTGCAGTGCACCCACTTATATGCCCAAAGACCTTCCCTTTCTTATTCGATGTGGGATTAATGCATCCTGCTTACTTCTTTAGAACACTCGACGTAACATTTGCATGTCAAAATCGTAAATGAATCATAATTTTTTTTACATACAAAAAAGATCGTAATTTAAAAATAAAAAGTTCATGGTGCTAGATTCAAATTCAAGTTTACTAGATATTATTTATTAAAAAT
>JBBYHL010000020.1:7279603-7295222 GCA_038381835.1 Adansonia madagascariensis
TGGTGAATTTTGTTGAATATACCATAATCACGGTCAACTGTTGTAAGCCCCCCTCTAAGGTAACTCCATTCCTGTCAGTTTACAAGAACAAAATCCTGAGTGAAATTTTGTCAAAATTTTATTGCCAAATACAGCATACACCTCCGCCTCCTACTTTTCATTTTTACTTTAAGTTTTTCTACATGATACTCGTGTTTGATATATATCTAAATATGAGTTTGGGATATGATTTTTCAAGTATCTTTCAAATATGTGAAGACCTTAAAAATTTTTGAATATATCTATATTAAACACATACTGTGTCTGACTCTCACCAAATTCAAGTAATATAGATTAAAGTTTTACCTTGCCACGGTACCAAGGAAGTTTTTGCTCATAGCCATGGTGATGTAGGTAAGTCACTAAATCCAGCCATGAGACGAAAATCTATGAAAATAGTAGATCATTTTCATGATATCAGAGAAATTTTTTATATATGTAAAACTGGAAAACCTGATAAGGTAATCAGTTAGCCTACCAAGTAGGGAACGCCGTAGAGCTTAAATGTCTGGGCTAGACCAATTGTAAAGCACAAATAGGCAAGGAAAATGATCATTGCAGTCCAACAGGCGGTTGAAGTCATCACATGTTTCCTCTCCTGGGGACTGAACAGCTTGCTATAAGGGTTGAAGTGAGATCCTTCCTTGCCTGGAGTTCTGTACCACTGAAATGCAGCAGCAAATTTAACAAATGTAAGGAATTTTATATTATAATCTGCAAGCATAAATGTTGATCTTTTTGCATATAATTAGTTCATTAAAAACAAGCTTTCTTACCAAATATAGAGGGTATGCAAATAGGGGGAAGGGGACTTTGAATCTCAGAAATCGCGTTTTGACGCCCAAATTCTTGTAAATCTTCTCAGGCATCTGAGATTAAAAAGGAGAGTGCCAAGGGTAAGTAACCTGAGAATAGAAAAAGAAATGCAAATCCAAGGATTCAAATCCTAAAATTATTAAATGTCATATTTTAAGAATAATTATTCAAACCAATTAGACTAAGCTTGAGTTCAAAGTCGCTTTCCAATTTGATACATACTTTGGCATGTATTAGGAGAAAAAAAAGTGGAGAATGTTTTACCGGAACCCATGACTCATCCTTGTCGACATTTCCATGGTTCTGATGATGAAGTCTATGGCTTATTCTCCTGCAAGAATTTCAAATGATATATTTAATGTAATTACGTGCTACAGTAGGAAAGATTTCCAGGTATATTAACAATGTAAAGAACAAATTTTAAACCTAATTAACTTACCATCCATGGTAAGGAACAAGAATTGAGGAATGTAAGATATGTCCCATCACATTATTAAGAATGGGATTGTCCGAAAAGCTTCCGTGGCCACTGCAAAATCCAAAAACGAAGAGAGTTTTCAACTGATCCAAAATGTTAAACCAATCCTGAAAACATATATAGCAGTAAAAAAAATTAGATATGGTTACCAGTCATGTCCTAGGACGAAGAGAGCCCAAAACATTGTTCCCTGGGAAATCCAGTAGAAAGGCCAAAAGAACCAACTATCGATGTAGATTGCAGCAATTCCTAATGCAGAAATCACAATGGCATCCCTCAAAATATAACTCATTGACCTCCAAGGATTCTTGACCCAACAGTGTTTTGGAATGGCTGCTCGGATATCGGCAATCCGGAATGGCGGAGGTGCACTCGGATCAAAATCAACTTGGTCATCATTGATTCCATTAACCCCATTAACATACACTCCTTTCTTCTCCATTGTTTCAACTGATGTACCCTTCGTTGAAGGGCTCATTGATCTCAGCTCCAAATCCCAGTCTGCAAAAAAACCAAAATCCAAAAACCAGACTCGAGTTATAGATAATCGGAATATGCTAGCACTAGGCAGACCTCTAGCTAATAATGATATTAAAGTTAAGCTCGACTTCCATGGAACCTTAATACAGCTGTCGAACTTAACATTTTCTCCTAAGAGCTATGGAGCTCTTATTCAAATTCGGATACAAGGATAAGGTATCCGAGCTTATTTTATTTTTTAAAAATTTTTAAATATTATATTTTTATATTAATATTTAACGATATATTAAATATTAATATTAAATATTTTAAAAAATAAAAAGTAGGAGCATGAGCATTGGGCTACTCTTTGAAATTACCCCACAAGATATAAATATTTCCTTGCATAGAAAAGTCGACAAAAAGTTGAAAAAAAAAAGTGAAGCTTGTTTTCCTGTCTCCATTATACTCCAAACATGCAGACAATTCTTTTTACAAGGTTGTGAGCTTTATCATAATTACCATAATTAATCTCTCCCATTTCGTCTTTAAAAATACAAAATTTTTCAGCAATTATGAAACTGTAAATTTCCCATTATCGTTATCATCTCTTCTGACAAGTTTTCGGTGTATGCCATAAATATTTCGTGTACTGATCCCCGTAAATCGCATTAAAAAAGTTGCAGACAACGTGGGGTCTAAAAGTTTTGCACATTCTTTGGAATAATTGCAGAGCACATGAATTTCGGAAGTAGAATCGATTTAATGCGAAATGGTGTAGTTATTGGGTGAGCATAAAGATGATTAAATTACAAAAAGTTATAATTCTTTCCATCAAATAAATGAGAACCTACTTTAGAAGATTAGAAAGATAAAGAGGGTAACCATTACTGTAAAAAAAAAATTTAACTGACGAAATATAAATACGCATATATAATACGAAATGAATATAATAATATAATACTATAAAAAAATTCAATATAAATGTAAGTATTAATGTGTTTGCTCTTTAGTTATTTAATTATAATTAAATTATTAGATTATAAAAAGATTTATTAAAGAATCCCCTACATGTGGTTGGTGAACATATACATATATAAATATATATATATAATGTTGTGAAGTTGCAGCGGCAGCGTGACCGTTGAGTGAATTAGAAAATGAAGCGTCAGGCTTTGAAATAATGTAAAATAATAGAAGCGTCACGCTCAAAAATGAGGGTAAGGACTCAGACATCTGACAACGCCATTAAAAGATTTGAGCTTTTCACATGTCATGTGACGTGAGCAACCGAAACCCAAAGCCCCATTTTATAAGTAAATGTATTCCCTTTCTTAATCAAGTCTTAAATCTCTCTTATTTTTCTTATTTCTTTCAATATCCGAAAACCAAACATAAACAACAAGTGGAGGAAAAAATGAAAAAAAAAAAAAAAACCCAAGATTTTTATGTAATTTTGAAAATAACCTAAAGCCAAACATTCAATTGTATAAATATTGTCGACATCTCCGATTTTATATATATATATATATATTTTTTTTTTTTCATCCTTGAAAGACGTAAAAATAAAATCGAAACAATGCAATGAAAACATACCTGAAGAAGAAGAAGAAGATGAAGCAACGAAGTTCAGATTCAATGGAACGAAAATTTGTACAAATTTTCTTTATTTTTTTTTCCTTAAGTTTACGGATAAAAACTTAAAGGGAACGACTTACCTCACGGTTCGTCGTTACCTTTGGTGATAACCGACGACAAAAACAAATCACAAGCTTCTGATCATATAGCTACTCACTTGTTTAACCGATTACGATTTTTCACCTCAAAAAAAAAAAAAAAAAGGAAAAAGGGTTTCTCCGGTCGACACATTTGCTTGGTCATGCATCAATTTAGGCTTAAAAGCCTAAACCATCTTAAATTAAAAAAAAAAAGACTGATATTATTATATTATTAGTATCTTTGAAAAGCACGGACTGAAGGGTTCCCTAAAACTATGCACACTCTCTGAAATTTTCTTCTTTATATTAGCCGAGTAATTTTTTTATAACTAATTTCCATTTTGGAAATATAATTTGATAAGAAGAAAATTAATTACGGTTAAGGGAATTGTTTTTAGTTTAATGATTTTAAATGTGATATGAAAATAAAGAATAAATATAAAATATTTTAATATAATTAATATGACATACTTATAACAAGTATTACAAAATTTATTTAATAATTATTTTTAAAAAATAAAAAATTATTTTTAAAAATTTTATAGATAAAAAATCGTACTTAAGAAGTATCTTCTAAAACTCTCTCTATCCTAAATATTGCTAAATTTAAATAAAAAAATTTTTTATTATCTTTTTATTCTACCTCTAAAAATTTTTTTATTTAATAATAATTTATTTTATTAATATTTAAAATTTTAACATATTTAATATTTTTTATTACACTTATATTTGCATCAATAATTAAAAAAAATACTAAATACATTCGTCATTCATAAATTACCAAATCTATCATTTTCAGATTTAATAAAAAAAAAGGGGTAAATAAATGCCAACCACTACGTGTGAAAGAAGCACAGGTAAAACCTGTTAAATCCCCGAGCATCATGCTAGTTCTATAAAATTTAGACCACTTTTTTTTTCTTATATAAAAGCTATATATATATATATGTATCGTATTAATATTTATTTATTTTTTTAATTTAAAAAATTAAAATTAAATCTCGCACTCTTATGGGTAGAGAAACATGCAGGTATCATCATGAGCTAAATGCTTTAGTGTTTCATCAATGATTTTCTTTTTCTTGCAAGTTTGAATTTAATTTCAAATTCGTGTTGATTTAATAAAAAAAACAATTAGTATTATATCTACGCACCATACTTCCATCTCAGCTGATTTTTTTTAGTTTGATTTTTGACTAAATTTATATCCGTACCCTATTATTTATGGACAAAGGTTGCAAAATATAACAACCATCAATCAAGAAAATGACATAAGACATCTTATTACATCCATTTAATGATTGAAGTTTATACATTTAGTTCGATGGCAAATGCATGTTTTGACGTTCCTTCCAAAAGAAAAAAAAACAATAAAAAAGTTTTTTTCTTTTAAAAAAAAAAATTAATTGTAACGAATGGTTTATAAAGAAAGTTATAGTTTAGAGTTTGAATATTAAAGAAAAATTGCAGATATCAATTTAAAATTTATTAAATATTATTTTTTTAATAATAATCATATGATCTGATTTAATGAATTTAAAATTTTTTTAAAAATATTTGACGGTCAATGAAATTTTAGTCCAACTATATATTCTTACTCTTTAAAAGAATTAAGGATTAAGATCAGAAAAATTAATTGCATCTCTTATATTATGGATGAAATATAGTTTTAAGTTCGTTGCAGTGGGTCACTTTGCATGCATCAACTTTGTTCTTCCCATTGAAAAGGGATTTTCGCTTTTGTTTTGTTGCTCTTCTAGTTGAGAGGAAGTTTCATTTCGATCATCTGCATCGACTTTGCTGCACTCAATGATCAATAAAAATAACGACGACGATGAGTTTTCAATGTTCAAAGACATTTTTACTAATTCAGGACTGTGAAGGGAGCAGGCTGTAGAAAATTTAGGAGAAGTTCACTAGGTTTTGATGATTCCTAAAACGCTGTTGTATGTCCCCATAAATTCAGTTACTCCAACTCACATGGTAATTTACGTCGGATAAACGTCCAACTGGATTGTCTGCGCGCAAGTTATTTTTCCCCCTTTTCTTTTTCAAGCATGTTACTTGATTTTCTAAGATTGAGGAAACATGTTGTCGACAAAAGGCATCGCAAAAGGTGCTCAAAAGAACCCTTTTTCTCTTTTCTTTTTTTTTTTTTTTTTTTTTTTTTTTTTTTTTTTTTTTGTATTTTTTTTCAGTACTAAATTAGAAACAAGAGTGAACTGTGTATGTAATCATATTGCCGAGCCAAAAAAAAAACAAAGGTGAAAGGAATTCATGGATCAATTTTCTTGCCTGACGAACAAATAATATTTATGATGAATTCATACAGTAATTGAATACAAAATTTGGTGATTGTGAATGCTATACAAAGCTATATTGCTTCGACTCTTCATTTTTTTAAAAATTTCCGTATCCGACATCCATGTCCAACACATTTTCAGACATGGGAATACAAACATATCTATGGTAGATGCATACCTATATCCATACTCATGTCCAAATTCGAATAATATAGGTACAAAGTTGAAGCATTTATAACAATATACAATATCGAGACAAAAACTAGAAGCAACTAGTATTTTCCATGGCTACTTACCTCCGTGGCCGAGATTGACTAGAGGCTCTTGCACTTACGCCTGATATCTGCCTTAGGTTGGTAAGAGCATCCCGAGCATGTCTCTTTGCATTAGCATTTCCCTCCTTTAAGGCTTCTATCAAAGCCCTAACTAGTGATTGATTGTGTGCGTACTTATGGGCAGGGCCATCCACTCTCAGTGCCCTCTCTATCATCCAAAGTGCCCTCTCTTGGAGTTCCCCGGGACGAACTTCTGTAAAAAGTTCCATGACAGCAGCAATTACGCCCTGCTTTTCTAGCTCTTCCACGGCTCTTCTGTAACCATTAGACGCATCTAACACAAGAGTTGAAAGTGCCTTAATTGCAGCGATTTGAACGTTCGTATCTTCGTAGTGAAGAAGGTCAACCAAGGGTCTGATACAATTGGATTCTAGTAAGCACAGCTGACTACTGTTTTCACATGGAACATTGTGTATGGGACAAGTAGAAGGTTCGGGAGAAGCCCTCCTGCACATGAATACCAAGGGAGAGCAGAAGCCTTGGGGAGTTGGTGGTTCCGATTCTGCTGCTGCAAGCGACCTTCCAGCTTCAGACAAGTTCTTCAATCCAACAGCAGCCAGCTGTTTCACTCTAGGTTTTGCAGGAAAACTGAGCTGCTCACAGAAAACGGTCATGAGTTGTTGCTCCCTGACCACACTGATAGTCTCTTGATTGAGGCTCCTTGTAAGGTGGAGTAATAGGCCTAGAAGTCCTTCTGCCATGCATGAAGTAGGTCGGGACGTTCTTCCATTGGAGACACGCTTCTGCTTTTTAAGAGTCGTTACTGTCCATTTAACAAAGCTTGGCTCCAAGATTGTTTTTACCTCATTATCTGAGAGTGGAAGATTAGCAAGTATGCATGCAGCATCAGATTTCTCGCTCTCTGATGACTGGTTGTCCAGTAATTTCTCCTTAAAAAGGGAAAGCTTGTCAGCAAGTTTTAGCTCTTGAGCTAAATCATGACCAAACCTTTCTGCAAGTACCCTTGTAAGCTTAAAAGCATGAATTCGGTGTTCAACCTCTGGGTATTCAAGAAACGGAATAATTGTTTTGATGCCATCCCCTGAACTTTGTATATGCATGGCTACTGGCTCTGCAAGATCCCACATATTTGAATAAATAAACAAACAAAAAAAAACCCATATAAATAGGAGGATACTTTAAGCAAATCTATGTACATGAAGTCCAAACTCCTTTATGTTGCATTTGAAAACTTAAATTTGAATTTGTATTTGAATTTCAAACTTCTAGATTTGAAATTTAGGATTTTCAAATTCATGAATTTAAAATTTTTTGTTTGGATAATAAAAATTTGAATTTGGATTTAAATGAAACTTAATTCTCACTCTGTAGAGTAATAATGAAGAAGAGATTTTTGTCAATTCTCACTTCAAGGATTTTCCTAGATTTGGACTACTTAAAATTTATGTTGGATTTGTTCAAATCCAAATCCAAATTTTTTCTTATTTGACATTCAAACAAAAAATTTGGATTTGTTAATCAAAATCCAAACTTTTTAACCCAAATCCACATTTCCAAACGGGCCATCAGAAATTTCTTCATAAGCAAAGAGATAATGGCATCATGCTGTCAATAAAATGACTGTTTCCACAAAGGTAATTCAACAAAAGATTACCTGCGGCTTGCGGAGAGCTAGCCATTCCATGTAGGATGCGGAGAATAGATGCTTGACATTGAGAAGATGCGACAAAAAGAAGTCTAACAAGACCAAAGACTACTGATTCTGACTGCATTGAATTCCCTTTCTTGTCGATTGCAGCTAATTCCCAGTGCCCAGGATTTGATACTATGTTTGCAATTGTTGATGCCGCAAATTCTTTCCATTCTGGTGAAGCATCTTGGTCTTGTAAGAGAATAGCTACTAATGCAGGAAGAACAGCACAATCAACAAGAATGGTCGTGTTGTCATCCAACCCTGACAAGTTATTTAGGGCTTGCAAGCTCGGTGTTCTTCCTTCTGGCTTAGATAGCAATTCAACGAGTGTTTTAGCACATTGTCTGGCTATTCGTTCTTTACTGTGATTTGTCAAGGTCATTCTCCCAACAATGGATGCCATCTCTATTTTAATATCTTCAGGTCCTGTTGAAAGTAAAAGAGCACCTTCAAATTTATATACCATCATAAATTTTATTTCAAGCAAGTGCTAGAAAGAAAGCTTCTCTGTTTTCTCCAGAACTGCTGTTACTTTCCACATATATATCTCCATTTCTATATCAATTGGATGACGAAATGGCTTAACATAAGACATACCATCATGCAATCGATTGAGTAAGGGTTCAAATCTTCCTGCAGCTGCTAAATGCTCGACACTATCCTCAGTTCTCTCCATTGGCGTCAATACTTCCTCGGCCAAGTTGGCTAAAGCAGGATGCTCCAAATTTCCTGCCATGCTAGAAAGAAGAACTAATGCCCCTTTCTCTGATGCAATTCTCGCACAATAAGCTTCATCACTAGAGAACTCTAGTAATAACTTCAGAGCATACTCCCTTTCTTTCTCTGAGCTTCCAGTCAGACTATGTATGGCCAATCTAGTGATGCCCTCATCAAGCATTATTTTCTACAAATATTTTGACACGATATCAGAGACCAGACTCCGCAAGCATCACAGAACCTTTTTTTCCCCTAAAGTAAAATACCTTACATTGCAAAGGATAAGCATAAAGCATTTATAACAAAAAGGCAAACAAATTTTCTACTTTCTTTTTTGTTTTGAGAGAATTGGAAACAAAATTTTAGCTTTGAAATCCAAAACAAGATAAAGGCAAAAATTTGGGAATTCCAAACAACAAGACATGTTCTACTTCAATATTCCCTCAACTACTTAGATTCCGAGTTACTACATGCATCATCTTTGTTCATAGGAGAAACAAACCCATATCCTTCGCTAAAGACATAAGCCAACCAAGCATACAAGTTATTCAGCACCCAATCTTAAATGCAAATAAGGAAAGCTTCATACAACCGAATTCCAGCAGTTTTGCCTATCACATTCTACTTTCTACTCTCTACTTTGATAACCAAAAAAAAAAAGAGCATGTTATGAAGTACTAACCTTAACCATAAAAAAAAAAAAAAATGAAGTACTAACCTTGCTTTCTTCATCCTTAGCCATGCTAAGCAAAGCCATAAGACATTTACCTCTCAAAACAGTCCCAATACTCTTTGAACGATTCTTTAGCAACTCAACAATCATCGCCACAACCCCAGCATTCCTAACTCGAAACCTGCTGGAAGGATGCTCCTCCGATATCTTATAAACCACATCCAACACCCTCTCAATACCTTCCACCTCCACACTCTCCTTGCTTAGCTGCTCCACCGCGCCCTTAACCTGAATCTCAACATTCCTATTAACCCATTCCTCTATAGCACCTGCCAAACCAATATTCGGTTTCAACTCCAACGACTTCAAAGCCTGACCCGTTACTGGGCAAGTCGGATCTCTTCCATCATCCAAACACCTCTCAAACCAATACTTTATTGCGGTCCTCTCATAAGTCTGTGATGACTCTAACACAACAGGTTCCTTCATAACTTCTTTAGTTAACGGACACAAAAAATTCTTGAACGGTAAAATGTGAGCTTGTTCTTCAAAATCACGGTCAACGCTTAAAGTTGACATTTCCGGAGCCACTGACCAGTTATCTAAAATCTTTTCTAAGGAAACTAAAATCCGCCTTGCGGAAACGGAAGTTGAATTTGTTAAATCCGATTTTAACGACTTAACTTGTTTTATTAACTCGCTGTAATTACTGGAATCAATTCCTAAACATCTCGCTAAATCCATTATAATCGCGCTTTGAACTGCTTTACTTGTTTGCCTTCCTTCTCCTTCCTTTTGTAGCGTACGGTGAACTCTTTCTTCATTTTCAGTAACCTAAAATGAAAAAGAAACAAATTTGTCAAAATTTGAAAAGGATTTAATATTTGAAGGAAAATAAAAAGTTTTTTTGGTAAGATATTTGTACGGTGAAATGAGATTGTTTCATGTCACGTGAGAGATCGGAGGTTTTTTTGCGGAGTTCGGGGAGGTTATCGGAGAGGGAAGATTCGATCAAGGAGAGCCAGGAGGCGATGGCGGAGGAGTGTTGCTGGAGAGAAGAAGAGAGAGATTTGCAGTTGATAAGGACGAAGATCTTGCTTCGTTTACGATAAGTCAACACCGTCTCGACGGCTTCGGAAAGATCCGAGGCGATTCCTTTGAGAGCTGTTTGGATAGCCGGAGGAAGAGAGTCGGGGTTGAGGAAGTGGTGGTGATTGAGTACGAACTGGAGTCTGGAAGCGAAGGCGGTGAACCGGCGGGAGTTGTCGAAGGAGTCAGAGGAGGACAAGGAAGTGAGTTCTGAGAGGGAACGGTGGATGGAATCCGCCGCAGCGGCTATCGTAGACGGTGGTGGTGACGTCATTTCACGGCGAGCTTGACATTGACGAAATTCCTATTTGCTGGGAAGTTTGCATTTGCAGAAAAGGAAAAAAAAAAAAAAAGAAAGGAAATTTGATGTCGAAAAAAATTTGCTTGGTTACTTAGCTAAAAGGCTGAAGCTAAAGCGTCTTTCCAAAGAATTTTCACGTGAAGGAGATGAGTCAAGGTTTGACTTTGGCGAGCGCAGCCGCAGACCTTTCCATCCTCACCGTTAAATTCTGGTAGTCAATTACCGTTTTGCTTGTTTTAAATCGTAACAAGGATAAACGAGTTCGAACGCGGGTTAGATCAGAATCCAAAAATCTTGAATTGACCCGAATCATATTAGCTTGCAATTATATATATATATATATATATATATATATAGATATATATGTCATCTGGGTACAAGGTCATGCTAATCTACTCTATATTGGACGTCAGTTCATATATTATTACAGCATAAATTTTTTTTTTCGAAAAAAAAAAAGTACAGCATAAATATATTCAATTATTTAAAAGTTTTATTATTTGAAATTTATATAGATTTAAGATAGTAACACAATTAAATTGTATAATACCTTTTGTATAAAATTTAATTACATTTCTTGTTTTTTCTTTTTATTGAAGACTAAACTAACATAATTTTTTTATTTCCTTTTGCATTTTGCTTTCGAGATCAAAATATATTTTTTTTAAAAAAATTAATCTGAAATTAAAAAATAATTACCGATGTTAAAATTCACTTTTTAAAATTGATTATTTAAATTAATTTTACTAGATATTGCATTTATTGACACGTATAGTAAAATTTTTAAAAATATTATGTAGAAGTACAGAAATTGAAACCTAAGAAGTACATATAGGATTCCAATTCTTACTTAACATCCCACCATTTTATTAAACCTTTGAACATTTGGTTTGACTTTATTCTAAATTATTAAATATTTTAATTATAATTTATAAAACACAATATTCTTGTTGTGGAGTTAATATAATTTTTTTATAAAAAGAAAGTAATATTTTCAAAGAAAAGAAATATATATAATTAAAGAAAATTCTTTACCAAAATCTTGTTTAATGTCAACTTTCTATATATAATGCCAAGTCAAACCATATGAGAGTTTCGGGTTTGCTCCATTTCTGATCCGTTCGAAGTTATCCTAGCAGCCAAACAGCCCTTCGTTAACTAGGTCCTTATGTATTAACTTTCCCAAAATGTTTATTTATTATATTTTTAATCTTCACTCTCGAGAATTTCCCGAAGTTCCCATTTTTCATCAGCTTTCGCATCAACCCCATGGATCGAGCCCAGCTCCTCCTCGTAGGCTTACCTCTCTTCCTCTTCGTCACAGATCTCTTAAGCCTCTTCACTCCTCCGCCACCTAAACCGCCGTCCCACCACCACCACCATCATCATCATCCCAACATACCCAAACATCCAATAAATCCTGAAACCCTAGATATTCCTTCACAGGTAATTTTAACCATTGATCAATTTTTTAAGTGAATTTCTTATTCAATTTATTAATATTTTCTTTTTTCTTTTTTTTTTTTTTTCCTTCGAAGAAACCCAGCGCTATTGGAGGAATCGGCTATGGCAGCACGGTGAATATCAAATTCTGCGCCTCATGTTCTTACAGGTTTGGTTTGATTTTTACTTTTAATACTTTCTTTTTTCTTTGGATGTTAATTGTGATATTGTTTTTGAGGAATTAAAAACTAATTGTTGAAAATTTGAAGGGGAACTGCCGTGACAATGAAGAAAATGTTAGAAACCCAGTTTCCTGGAATTGATGTAATCCTTGATAACTATCCACCGCCATTGCCAAAACGGTTGCTTTCGAAAGTGGTTCCAGTTTTTCAATTTGGAGTTATAGGGATTATAATGGCAGGTGAACAGATTTTTCCTATGATTGGGATTATGAGACCACCGCCATGGTATTATTCCTTGCGTGCAAATAGGTTTGGGTCCATTGCAACTGCTTGGCTTCTTGGGAATGTATTGCAGTCTTTTCTGCAAAGCTCTGGTGCCTTCGAGGTTTACTGCAATGGTGAATTGGTTAGTGTGATCTTTCTGCTATATATGTGTCTGGTTTTAGATGCTTTTAATTGAATTATTTCTGCTAGTCAATGATTTTAATGTGGTGGGTTTAGTGGAAATCCTTGACGTTTTGATGAGCATATCAGTATAGTATTTCTTTTGGTGTTCTAACTTTAAAGATACATATAAAGGTTTCCAATTTCCATTCTTACAATATGCAAATAGATGATTCAACCTTGAACAACGTCAGGCACCAGGATTACAATCAATACCTTTTCTTACGAGCTAACATGTCTACCGTCAACCATCTTCTGGATTACGAAACATTCCACAATTTTGCTTCTGTGCTTCAGCTATGAAGCACAGATGCTCCGTGCATGGGAGTGACCTATTGTCCATTTCGTATGTACTGGGTTAGGCGTCTGTGCTTCCCGGTGTTTCAGTATCTCTAGTGTTGTTGAGGCACGCACCTAGGCCTTGTGCCTTTGTGCCAAGAAACAAAAAGGCTTTAGACCCTATTGGGCGAGTCACATTTAATTATGCGCACATGTGTCTAGGCTTTTTTTTTTTTGTAATGCGATAGACATAAAAAAACTCAGCTGATTAAAGTTCTCTTTAATTTTAATTTTTTTTCATTAACTGTAAAAAGAGATTATATCAAACTCTCTACTTTTCGATGCGCCTTGCATCTCCGGCAAGATAAGGGTTCTAGCGCCTAGAGTGTGCTATTGCACCCTTGACAAGAGTGACTATCTCTGACTTAGTCTTGCCCTGAGCATTTGAGAAACGAGAACTCATTTTTTTATTGCTTAATGGTTGGAGTTGTTTTAGTGCTTAGAAAACCTGAGATTGAATTCTTATATTATAGCAAGCTGTGCATCTCGAATGTTTTAGTTTGAATGCCTTATGTCTCATTTTTTTTTTTTATTGTTACTTTTTTTAAAATGTTTGAACTGGTGTTACTAGTTGCCTACCTTTATCACTTTTTGAAATTATAGGTTTTCTCTAAGCTGAAGGAGGGAAGGTTTCCAGGAGAGATCGAATTAAAAGATCTTGTCGGCAAAACATTGGCTAATTCTAGAGTAACCGACAAACTTGGAGTAGTGTGGTCTTCTTAAGCTCAGTTGCTGGACTGTAACTGTTCGATTGAAAGAATTTCAGCAGAACAGTATAAGGTGTTTGAAGTTCTCCTTGATTATAGTTTACTTAGATTGCTGTAGTGAAAAACATCAAAAGACATGGGATCAGGTTTTACATCCTTTGTGCATCTGAACTTTTTATTTCTCTTATGGAAGCACTTTATTCTAACAAACATTGTTAGCTTTGAATCTCAATTCCTCTTTTTATTTCCGTATCTTTTACGCTTTGGGTTTTTTTTTTTTTTTTTTAAGCTTTGGTTACTGCTATCAATTTCTTTTATGGTTTAAATTATATTATATGGTTATATGTGCTTGAAATTTTTAGTAAGTTTTTGTTAGGGTACTGATTTTATCTTTTTTTTTTTTAAGTCATAGTTTTACTGATTCTACCTTTTGTAACTTTTTTAGGGTTTTTAGTAATATTTTGATGAATTTGTTTTCCAACTCTGACTTGTTATGTCAATGTTAAAGTTAAAATTTCCTTTTTGCCTAAACTATTAAAAAATCTGGTGAACTTTATAAATTTAATTAAGTTGACTGCTATATTTTTACTTACACAAATAAGCCCCTTTTTTTTATTTTACCGAAATAAATTATTATGTTGAATAAAATATTGATTTAAAGTTAAGGATTTGTTTAAATACAAATTCAAAGGTTAATAGTTTATTTAGGTGTAAGTTAAAAGCGAAGTATTTATTTGATTGTAAATTGAAAGTTAAAGATTTATTTGAGTGTAATAAAATTATAACAGTATATTTAAAACTATAGAGGTTTAATTAGATAAAGTAATAAAATTGAAAGACTTTTAATTATTTTAACTTTTTTCTTTTTAAGGGTTGTCCCAAAAAATGTATATATATTTATATATATCCATTAAACAATTTGTGTGATTTTTTTTTCATTTTTTAAATATAAGAAAAGATAAGTATCTAACATTATTTAATGTCCATAAACATAGTTTTATATTGTTAATATAATCATTAGTCCTTATAGTTGACTCACGTAAATAATGAAGCTAAATTTTATATAATTATATTTTTTTTATTAACATAAAAAATTTCCATGTTAGTTAATGGAATAAGATGAGAGTACTGGGCTCTAAAACCTTAGAATCTATAATCTGCTAATGTCTCGACCAAATAGAGAAGTTGTAAGCCAGTTAATAGCCACATAGAATCTGTTCCTCCAGCTAACGACACGTGTTAGATAAGCTGATCGCCATATAAAAAAGCTGACAAATCCTGCTAGAGATACCCCTTTTGCCTCCTATAAAAAATAATAATGATAATCAAAGATAGCCTCACAAATCATCCAAATTAATAGCTCAAACGTTGAATGTAAATATATATATATATATGGACAATCACCTTGCTCTGTCTTAGGTCAACAAGAGCCTTGAATCTGCCAACAGTTGCCATGCTTCCTAGATGCTTGTACTCAAATGGATCCCCAAAGTCTAATGCCTTTGCACTGTTAGCATGTCCTCCACCGTTTTTACCTATTTTATTCAATAGCTTCGCCAGATACTTTCCTTGTCGCTCAGCAACCTGCTCAAGCAACAAATATTAGCACACCACTGTTTTTGAATCAACAAAAGGATAGGCACCAATCCCCAAGGTGTATCCCTATTTTGGATTGAAAAAGTAGCTTAAGTAACACAGTGTACAACTATTTCGGTTAATGTTTTTGGTTATTCCATGTTGGAGTTAATTTGGATTCGGTTATTCCGGGTGGGGAGTATTCTCAGCTTACCTGTGCTAAAGCTGGAAGAACTGGTTTACCAGTACTCTCCAGAAACCCACTACAGTCACCAATTGAAAACACATCTTTCACAGTGGGAACTCGAAGCCACTCATCAATACCAATCCTGTCAGCAAGCAAAATG
>JBBYHL010000020.1:7302077-7338105 GCA_038381835.1 Adansonia madagascariensis
TGTTGGGGCAGCCCCATTGTGGTTCCCTTCGTAAGGTGGTGGCCATTCAACATTCCTAGCACTAGAATTTGTTGTCCAATCTTGATTTTCTCCATTCTTTGTTATATTTTAGTACTAGTTCTTAACAATATTTTAGGGATTTGAGATTCCCATAAAGATTCATAAAATATTTGGCCAAAAAACAAACCAAAAAAAAAGGGTCTTTTGATATAGTATTCATATCTAAAAAAAAAATAGAGTACAGTTTAGAAGTAAGATTTTACCATGTTCACATATCTATTCAAGGAAATTATAAACTAGGTTCATAGTCTTAGGCTAGCTGCACCTAAACCCAATCCTTTCATTTCAAAGAAATTAAATTTAAACTATACTTGCTTGAAAAAATGGCAGCAAGACTTGACAGAAAAGTTTGAAAATAGATACTAAGAGTACTATATATCGTTTGACTATAGCGTTGTACTGTTACGAGTTCAATATCTTCTTGGAAGATCCAAAAAGTTGAAATACAAGCTCATCTAACAATTTGTCTAAAATTTTTTATCCAAAATCTGCAGTAACATCTTCAAGATCTTCATTCTTTGGGCATATAATTTTGTTTGATTTAGCTACCTCAGCTTCAGTCATCCTGCAATTTGCTTCCCAGCATTCCAAGTTTTTCTCAATAACGTTTACCATTCCATCATCTTCCATCATCAAATTAACATTGTTACTAGGAGATTTGCATCCATAATTTTCCTGGTCTTGTGAGTTAGACCCTTCAGCTTTTGAGTCTTCATCTGTTACAAACAATTCAAATTTAGTTAAAAACATTAGGGAAAAAAAAAAAGAAAGCATTTTGATTAAATGATTAGGAGGCACCAACCTGACGTAAGAACATCATGATCAATGATAAAATAATCAAAATCAAAAACTGAAACGGGGCTCGAATCTTCTGCATTCAAGACCCTTTATGGTGACAATTGGTTTCTCCAAGCAGAAATCAATTAAATTTGCTGCATTTGGCTACTTCTTCATCAAGTTTATCAACAATTCTTCTGCTGTTCAGATTTTCCTCATTCAACTCAATTAAAACCCTTTGGCTAGCCTGTTCATGATCTTCCCTGTTCTTTTTTTCCCAGGAATTTTCTCTCCAGTGCCTTCTTTACATTTCCTTCCGTTTGATCTCAGCTCTTTCCTTTCACTTCCCTTCTCAAAGCTGAGTACAAGAAATTCTTAATTTCCTAGCTCCAATTAGGTAGCCGCCAGACCCGTAAAGACAATGTAGAGTTCGCTCGTCTCTGCTTGCCATGGATTATTGAATCATTATCTTGCTTATAATCTGCTGAATTCATCGACCGGCTTCTTGTGATTGAATCCGGATTTACTTGTGGCTTAAGAAAGCTGATGTCTGGCAAGGAATCCAAGCCCATTAGCCTTGCTACAATCCCTGGAGTGACCTTTGAAACATCAATCTTGTCCATGGCATTGGATTGTTGTTTGTATAAGTTGCCACTGAATTAGCCTCAGACTTAGTAATGTGATCAGCAGGGTGCGTTGGAAGGCTCCAGGAGGAAAGAATTTGACGTAAGATCGTTGCTAGGCAACCGGTATTTGCGGTTTTTGACGTGAAAATTTTGGGATCAAAAGAAACTGTTAAATAAGAAGAAGTAGCAACTTCATGTTGAAAAAAAAAGGGTAAAACACTGATAATGAATTGGGATTTTTGAGTAACTTTAGCATACAACTCTGCCAAAAAGGAATAGATTTTCATAAAGAGTCCCCACAGGCCAAAAGGAGAACCATTTAAATGTGAGGGGTGTTGTGACAGTGAAAGAGAGCAAAGTGAAGTTGCAGAGAGAGATGGCGGGATTGACATTTGAAAGTTGGTGGGGGGGCGGTGCAAATGGCAATGGAGCATTGGGCAAAGCTCGACTATTAGTGTACTTGTGTATAAATTTGCAACTCAGATGTACTTGTTTTATATTATTTTTTTATTATTTATTATTTTATATTTATATCATGTAACCATGTTTTGAATCTAAATCTTAGACACTGAGAAGCTCAATTTTCCCTTTTTTTTTTTTTTTGGGGGGGGGTGGGTGGCATTTAAGAATATAATTTCGTGCTCCCTTCATTAAGCATTTACCTGGGTCAGTGTCTTGGGGCTTCTACAATTTCGTCATCAACTTGAAAAATATTTGATAAGCTTTTAAAGATAGCATTTTCATTTAAAAAAAAAAAAAAAGAAACACTATTGATCGTAACTTCATGATGGGTATTATTTATTAAAGAATATATGGAATGGAATGAAACTGATCTTCGTGACTTTTAGAATTAAGAAAATGGGATGGACCAAAACATGGGCCTAATTTCCAGAAAAGTTTTTATTTTTAATTTTTGGGCGAAGCTGCATTTTAAGACCATGGCCCAACTATTGGAATAATACAGACTGAGAAAAAAATTACGCCGAGAATAAAAAAAGAGTAATAAATATATTATTTGAATTTTAAATTTATTGAATATACGATTGTATGAACTAATCGGATGAAGTCCAATTTCAAAGTAAATAATACTTCTATAACATGCTGATGTTGAAACAAGTAGAAAAAATGGATATTATCCCTGAGCTATATTGTTCTTAAATTTATCATTTAGATTTGCCAAGGGAAAGCCACTGGAACAGCTGAGGATCAGTCTGATAATACACTATTTCTCCATTGCTGCTCACGTAATGATCTTGTCTAAGGCTTGAAACTAGATTCTTGATCAAGTGAAATGGAACAGCCCCCGATTTCTTCGGCTCTCGATAGTATTTTCCGATCACTGGTTTCGCTGCTTTGGTCTGCAAAAAACCAAAAAGAAAAAAAAACACCCAACCTTTTAGAACTCTTATAAACTCAAGACAATCCAATCTGTTGGATGAAAATGACATTTAAGAATATTACAGCTTCGACTAAGTGATAATGAGGAATTTGAGGGAAGAGATGATGGATGACATGTGTGCCAATGTCATGGTGGATGTTATTGAATAAACCATAATCACGATCCACTGTAGTAAGCCCTCCTCTGAGGTAACTCCATTCCTGTTTCAAATTACAGAACAACAAAGAAAAAAAAAAAAGAGTGAGCCACGAATTTTTCATAGGCATTGGATGGCCAAATCCCCTCTGAAAGTTGAAGAAAAATTTACTGTCCAATTCGAAGTAAAATTGATGATACTCAGGTAAGGCTATACTCTTTACCTTGCCACGGTACCAAGGAAGTTTCTGCTCATGGCCATGGTGATGTAGGTAAGTCACTAAATCCAGCCATACCACGAAAATCTGCGAATAATAGAGCATTCCAAATAGTAAATTACTATCAGAGAAATTCTGGGTTTAATCCAGTTGATTATATATATATATATATATATATATAATATATATAGGTATGTAAAACTGAAAACTTGATAAACTGAGACTTAGCATCTGTAATCTCTTTTCTTATAAACTTAACGAGTAAGGTAGCACTTACCAAGTAGGGGACACCGTAAAGCTTAAAAATCTGGGCTGGACCAATTGTGATGGATAAGTAGGCAAGCAGAACGGCCATTGCAGTCCAACAAGCAGTTGAAGTCATCACAAGTTTCCTTTCTTGTGGGGTGAAAAGGTTGCTGTAAGGGTTGAAATGAGACCCTTCCTTACCTGGACTTCTATACCACTGTAATCCAACAAAAACAAAGATTGGGAAATTTTAGCTCCTTAATGCCATTATGTTAATCTTTGCCTGTCGGTTCTTTGAAAAAAAAAAAAACAAAGAGCTTTCTCACCAAATATATAGGGTATGCAAATAGGGGGAAGGGGATGGCGAATCTCAGAAATCGCGTACTCATGTCCAAATTCTTGTAAAGATTCTCGGGCAGCTGACATTCGAAACGAGAGTTTGAAGTTTTAGTTTGCAAATCGATACATATTTTCTCATGGATTATAAGAAAGAAAAAAAGTTGAAAATCTTATACCGGAACCCATGATTCATCCTTTTCGACATTTCCATGGTTTTGATGATGAGTCCTATGGCTTATTCTCCTGCAAGACATTCAAATGATATTATTATATAGTTGTAAGTATATAATGTAAAGAACAAACGTTAAATGTTAGCCTAAATTTATCTTACCATCCATGGTAAGGAACAAGGATTGAAGAATGTAAGATATGTCCCATCACACTATTCAGAATAGGATTGTCTGAAAAGCTCCCATGGCCACTGCAAAACCCAACCAAAAACCAAATAAAGTTTTAACTGATCTTGAAAATGTAAACTAATGCTAAAAACAAACCAAAAGGAAATGAAAGTATCGAGATATATGATTGGTACCAATCATGTCCAAGAACAAAGAGGGCCCAAAACATGGTTCCTTGGGCGAACCAGTAGATTGGCCGAAAGAACCAACTATTGAAATAGATTGCAGCTGCTGCTAATGCAAAAACCACAACGACATCCCTGACAACATAACTCATTGACCTCCATGGATTCTTGATCCAACAATGCTTCGGGATGGCAGCTCGGATATCGGCAATCCGGAACGGTGGGGGTGCACTTGGATCGAAATCGCCTTGCCCATTGATCCCATTAACCCCATCAACATACTCCCCTTTCCTCTCCATTTTTTCACAGTCCAGGAAGTTGGGCTGGGAAGGTAGCCGCCACCTAATTTATCACCACTTGCTTGAGTTCTTTCGAACCTTAATATATATAGGTGTGAAACTTGGGATTTGCTATTTTGTGCCAGCTGCCACCCAGTTAAAAGTTACCCTTAAAGATATTAATCTTACATTGTAATTGAAAAGGCACAAAAAGTTGAAAAAATAGTGTTTTGTGTTAAACAAACAGCAAAAGCAAAAAGCTCTGGAAGTATGGAAATTGTCTGTCTGTTCGTTAAAAGAAAAATTTATATTCCAATCACACACGCAATTCCCTTTGAAGGTTGTTTCCTTTTATCATTATTAAAGCTTCCCTTTTACAGACATCTCCATGGCCTACCCATCCCGCTTAATACCGTCCTTTTATGGATAAAATTTTTATAAATTTAGATTAATTTTATTTTATTTAAATTATTATTTAAATTTAATTATAAAATATAAAAATATTTTAAAATTATTATAAATTTTAAAATAAAATTTTGAGTTTATTTAATCTGAATCTGAATAAAAAATTAAAACAAAAAATATTTTAATTTAATTATAAAATATATACATAATAATATAAAATATTTTAAAATTATTATAAAATTTAAAACAAGCTTCTGGGTCGGTCTAATCTAAGCCTTAACCAAAAAATTTAAAAAAAAAAATTAAATCATAGTCCAACTTATAAACAAATTTAAAGTTTCCAAAAAAAAAAAAAGCTACAGTACCCCTTACAAAAGCAGTGGACTTATTGTAAAATTAAATTTAACCATTCATGTACGAAATTTTTTTTTAATTAAATAAATATAAATATAATAAAAATTATTAAATATATTAAAATTTTAAAAATAATAAATGTATGAATCGGATCTCATAGGCCCATTACGTTTAATATTGACCTCATCAACCGACGGATATAAGTATAGTGAAAATGTAACTTTTCGAATACAGAAAAAGTACATGAAAATACCCACCAGTGGAGATTGAAAATTTCAGTTTAAATTTCATAATGACTAAAAGGGTTTGAAAGGAATGATATCAACGATGGAAGGCAATAGGGTCCCATATATAAAACAAAAAAAAAAAAAACTAGAATTTTCAGTAAAAATAAAAAAAATAAAGCGTTAAAAATCCTAGTTATTGGGAATTAAATAAACTGTTCTTGGGGTATCAAAGCCAACAAATTCTACCTTTTTGTTTTTTGTATTGCAGGGAACAAATTCTAAGGACCACTAACAGAACTTTAGCTTAATGAACAAGTAAATGAAAATAAAAAAGTTGGTTTACATAGTATTTGAATGTATTTTTTTAGGGTTAAGAATTCTAGTAATAATCAGCAAAAAGATGGAAAAAAATTCAATCAAAGAAATAGAATCTATCTAGAGAAAATAAACCAGGTTTCCAGGAAGCTGGAGCCATTAATGTGGAAAGAAGGGTTTTTTTTCTTTTTCCAGCTTTGATCTTAAAGTAAACTTGATCACAAAAGAAGATTTTAAATGCTTTAATAATTTGAAAAAAAAAAAAAGTTTCCACTTGGGAAAAGAACGAAGAACAAGAAAAGAAAGAAATAAGTCAATAACAGTGTAAGTACCTGAAGAAGATAGGTTATGAAGTTCTGAAAATTCTGCAAGATTCTGATTCTATGCTGCAAAAGTTTGGACACAATTATTTACCTGTTTTTGCAAGAAAATCTTGGACTTGGACTTGACAGATACGAAAGTTTTCTTTCTTTTTTATAAGCTAATCCAATAAGTAAATATTGCTTTAATTTGTCAAATTAACAACTTTTTCCACGTTGGATAAATCTATAGTTGATAATAAAGAAAAATTAATTAAGGAAAGATAATGAACCATTAGTTCTCTAATATCTTTTGATTTTTTTCTTTTTATGAAATAAAATCTCTGATTTGTTAAATTAAATATGAAATTTATTTTTTTACCATTTAACAGAATTTTTAGGTTAAAAATACTTTTTTTTTATATTTCTAAGTGATTATTATTTTATGGATATGTTTTAGACATTTTAGTTTCTTTTACATTTTTTTACGATAATATTAAATATTTAAAATTTTTAAATCATAATTTTTTATAACGTAAATACGTTTTTTTAAAAATCAATGTAGTTTAAAGATACATAAAAAGTTACAGATATTAAGATTCGAATTTCAGAATTACTGAATGCTACTAAGGCAACGTGAATTGACTGGGCAAAACTTTGAGTTCAAATCTTTGATTTTTTTTTTATAGAATCAAAATATCTTATTAATTAAATTAAATACTATGAAACTTCTTAAAGCACCGGTTATCTTGGTTTCATCCCAACTCAATTTAAACAAAAAAAATCTAAAATTTTAGTTTGAAAACTCAAACTAAAAAGCGAATACGTAACTTTTAGGGTTTAAATATATTTTTAAGATAAGAATTACCTTTTTATTCCTAAACCATAATTATTTTTTGCATTTTTTAAAACGATTTTCATAATAATATCACATTTTTTAAATTTTTAAATCAAATATATATGTTTTAAAACTCTATTTTTTTCAATAATAGTGTTAAACTAACCTAAATTTACTTTTTAATTAAAAAAAAAAAAAAGAAGGTTAGGCAAGCAATTAAACGTATGTTTAGCTTCAGGCTTTTTCCTATTTAAATGCAAAATCCCTTTTCACGTGCAAGAAGTAGGTGTAAGTGCCAACTTTTTCAATTGAAATCACAACCTACTAAATTTAATTAATTACTATAATAAAACCTAAAACAATTTCTTAATTATTTTCTTAGGTAAGGTACTAAATTTAATTCATTGCTATAATAACACTTAAAACAATTTCTTAATTATTTTCTTGGGTCAAAGCTATATATATATATATATATATACACACACATATATATATATTCATCGTGTTAAAAGAGGAAAATTTAAATCAAATTTTTTGAGTCAAAGATACATGCACTTATCATTAAATGAATAAATAAATGTATGTATCTTGCTATTTTTTTAAGATTTAGTTTTAATTTCAAGAATTTTCTATAATATTTAAACATGATATTATTTGAGATTTATGACTCTAATTCCTCGATAGATTGACTAATGATATTGTGGGATGTGGGATATAAATAAAAGAATTTTGCCAAACAAATGTTTTTAGAATTTTTTTAAGGATATTATCCGTATTAATATCTACAATCAATATATTAAAAATAATAAATAAAATTATCGTCTATTATATTTAATATAATATTATTACTATAAATAATATATTAATTAATTTCAAAATGCTAAAAAACTAAAACCTGTAAAGCAAAAATTCTACGAAAATAAAATTTATCTTGTTATTTTATTTTAAAAATTATTTCAAATAAAATTCACATAATATCATAAATTTATATATATATATATTTCAAAATCTATCTGATATATAATATTTTATGAGATCCGAGTCCTAGATTACATGCGTTTTTCATTTAACCTATTTTATTTGGTTGTCCTTTTTTTTTTTTCTCTTTTTCTTGCAAAAGGGGGAAAGAAAGAATTAAATGGGCCAGGCTGGCACCATGATTAGATTGAAGACCAAAACAATTAAATCTATAATTTTTTATTTAATTGGTTGGTTTTAGTTGATTTAATCAAAGCTATTTTTTAATAATTAAAAAATAATTTTAATTTTAAATAAATATTAAATATAATTTATAATTAATAAAAATATATATTTAATTTATAGTATTTTGAATATTAAATTATCAATTTCAAATAAAATATATATAAATTTATTTTTTATCAAATTTTTACTAATTAAATTAATTCTATGATGGTTCAACATCTCTCAAGGTTTATGCACTTATAGTAGGTTTGAACAACCATCCATTTTCTTATTCAATAGGTCTAATCGGTTGATCTAATCTGATTTTTTATTTATTGTGTCAGTTAATCCAGTTCGATTTTTTAATGATTATGTTTCATATTCTGATCTAATTTTTTAATTATTGTGTTCATACATCCATTACAATTTTTTTTTTACAAAGAAAGATTTAGTTTTTAAATTATAAATATTAAAATTTGATCTTCAAACGTAAAATATAACTTCTTAAAAATAATTACATAAATCGCAATGTCTAAATACGTTTTCTTTTACTTGTTTTACGTAAACACCTATTCAAACTCTCTTACTTAAAGTTGCAACAACATGAGAAACATGAAATAAAGAAAAATGGCGTGTGTGTATATCTATATATATACAAACATCTTACTCCCTACATTCATTGACGTTTCTTTAAAAAAGATAATATATATATATATGTACACACACACAAACATCTTTACTTCCTATATTCAATGATGTTTGAGGTTATTTAGTTTGACGTTTCTTTAAAAATAAAAAATGAAAAAATGAAAAAAAAAGAATTTCGAAAAGTTTCCCTTTTAAACACGGTATTGTTTCTTTTTTGTTAAAAACGTGATTCTTCTATACCCATATTTGAGAAAGAGAAGATAGCATGTCCATTATTGCACGCCACATATGTTACGTAACCTAACTGATTTGTGAATTTGACTCAATGATTTAAAAAAGAAAAACGTTTTTCAAGAGAATTTTTTCGTGTTTCTTCATCAATCGCATTTATTATATAATATATAAAGTAAAAAAAGAAAAAGAAAAATGATGATTGATAAAATATGATTTATGAGATATAAAAAGAAATACGAAAAAGATGTAGAAGATTTTCATTATTATAAAAAGAAATACGAAAAATATAATTTATATAAGTGATAAAGTATATTTATGTCTACAAAAAAAAATTAACGTTCGAAGATTTATAAATATATTTTTATGAAACAATCACAAATCTTCGAACAGAATTAGTATTAGATAATAAAATAGATTAAATTATTAAAATTAAGTTAAAAAATTAAATTTTAAACTTATTTCTTAAAAATTAATTAATTAAATTTTGAGTTTAAAAATTTACTTTGAATTTAATGATTTCGAAAACCCAAATTATATGTTCCCACAAATTCACTTAACTTAACTCGCATGGTCACTTACGTTGGATTAAACCTTTGGGGATCAGTGAAAAGAAATCTTTATTTATTTGTTTATTTCTCTATGAATACTCAAAAGTCAAACAGAGGTGTCTTGGGGAGGCAAGTTGTTTTTTTCTTAACTTGTTCAAACATGTTACTTTTGTTTTTCTATGACTGAGGAAGCATGTTGCCGACAAAAGACATTGCAAGATATGCTCAAAGCATGTTTTATCGGCTAAAAGAACCCTCTTTTACTAAATGTAAATCATACTGCCGAGCCAAAAAATAAAAAGTAGAAAAATGGAGGGAGGGGGTTCATGAGTCAATTTCTTGCCTGATGAATACACGACACATTTGTGTTGAATTCATACAGTAATAATTACAAAATTTGACGATTCTGAATGCTGTACAAAATTTGAAGCATCATAACAGCATACATATATTGACGTAGAAAAACTACAAACGACTAGTTTTCTTCTTTTTTTTTTTTTCGTTGCAACCTACCTCCATGGCTGAGATTAACTAGTGGCTTTGCCCGTTCCTCCCGACTGTTGTATAGATATTTTTTCTTGATGTATACATATTCAACATTTGTTTACAAATTGAGGTATGAGTATGGAAATATCTCTTTTCAAGTTAAAAAATTTTTTAAATACATAAAAAATTAAATATATTCACGTCCAACGCTTACACTAAGTCTGAGTAACATAGGTTAGGAGCATTCTGACCATGCTTCTTTGCATTAGTGTTTTCCTGCTTAAAGGCTTCTATCAAAGCCCTAACCGGTGCTTGGTTGAGCGAGTATCTATACAATGCCCTCTCTATCATCCAAAGTGCCTTCTGTTTAAGCACACCAGCCAGGATGAATTTCTGTAAAAAAAAAAAAAAGAGTTCAATTTCAATGACAGCCGCAAAAACATCCTGCTTTTCGAGCTCATCTTCGGTTCTTTTTTTAACAATTAGAAGTATCTAATTATAGAAGAGTTGAAAAGTTCAATTGCAGCAATCCGAACATTGGTATCCTGATCGTGAAAGTGATCTTCCAGCTTTAGACAAGTTCTGCAATCCAACAGCGGCGAGCCAGCCGTTTCACTCTAGGTTCTACAGGAAAAATATCTGCTCACAGAAAATGGTCACGGGTTCTAATGCTCCCCGACCAAACAAATAAGTCTTTTTGATCAAGGCTCCTTGTAAATTGGAGTAATAGGCCAAGAAATCCTTCTGCCTGGCTTGATGTAGTAGGTTGGGATGTTCTTCCATATATTGGAGATATAATAAAGCTTGCCGCCTGGATTGTTTTTACTTGAAGATTAGCATATATTCACGCATCATCAGATTTCTCGCTTTCTGTTGACTGATTATCCAGTAATTTTGGTTTTTTTTTTTTTTTAATTTAAAATATCATATATTTAATAAAAATTGACACATTAATAGCTAGTGTTAAATAAATTTCAACGCATTCATGCATCCATTTTCTTTCTTTGAATTATTTCCTGTGCCATCTAATTATATTATATTCAAAATTGTGAGACCTACCTGTGATGATGCAACTCAATATGAAAAAGCTATCATATGCACCGTAATCTGATCATCCACACAACAAAATGGTACACAAATAAGCATCAAGTGCACTTATTTTATACACAAATACTATAACAGAAGAACTATTGTAATCTATAACATTCAACCACCCTCAGCTTTCACCAGCTAAATAATACTTAAAATTATTATTTAATTATTCTCAAATGTAGATAATAACAATAAAAGCATAAATGTATATTAGTTTATCTTTAACTTATTAAGAATATCTCAAAATTTTTATATAAAATTAATATTTTTTTTCAATTTCGCAACTTGATAATAACATCTTCATGCCAAACTTGGATACTGGTGGAGCTAGTTATGAAGATGGGGGTTCACATGACAATGCAACAACCAACGCCAAAGGATCTTTGCAGCCTTATCTAATCTCCTCCTCACGAATCTGGTAATCTATGAGCAACAAGAGAAACGCGACTTGCATACAGACTAAAACTCGATAATATGAAAAAGTTGTCATCTGCCCCATAATCTGGTCATCCGTTTAATAAAACAATACAGATCAGCATATGACGGAAGAAAAGAACAGTGAGTTTTTTTACTCTTAAACTCTGACAAAGGTAGTTTACCTCTCTTAGGAGTTTATATTCTGCTTATGTCACGACCAAACACGAAAGTCGTGAGCCAGTTAATGGCCACATAGAATCTGTTCCTCCAGCTGACGACTCGTGTTAGATATGCTGAGCGCCATATAAACCAGCTGACAAATCCTGCTAGCGATATCCCTTTTGCTTCCTATAAAAGAATCAAAGATGCCTCACAGTCATCCAAATTAATAGCTCAAATGTTGTGGAAAAAAAAAATAACCACCTTGCTTTGTCTTAGGTCAACAAGAGCCTTGAATCTGCCAACAGTTGCCATGCTTCCCAAATGCTTGTACTCAAACGGATCCCCAAAGTCTATGTCCTTAGAGCTGTTAGCATGTCCTCCACCATCTTTGCTGATTTTATTCAAAAGGTTCGCCAGATATTTTCCTTGTCGCTCGGCAACCTGAGCAAAGATAGAAACATTGGCACCACAGTTTTCGAAGCAATAAAAGGATATGCACTGATCTCCCAGGTGTTTACAAAGAACTATGCATCTAGTCCAAAAAGCTAACATAGAAAGTTCACCATGAGGCTTGGTGTCCAATAAGATACGGAACTTTGTATTGTACCCTTATTTTGGTGGAAAAAAAAAAACACAATTGGAAAGAATCAAATTTGTTCCCTTTTAGGACATGAAAAATTAAAAGTAAGACCTATTTACTTCGCCACTGCAATGAATTCATGTAGTAATAATACATAGGCAGGTGACTCTTGTTGGAGACCGAAGTCCAATTTCCACCGGAACTAGATGATATTATCTTGAGCTTTATGGGCACAAAAGGAATCAAAGGAAAGTCGGAAAATGTCGGGGATTATTCCTAGCTTACCTGGGCTAAAGCTGGAAGGACCGGTTTACCAGTACTTTCCAGAAACCCACTGCAGTCACCAATTGCAAACACATCTTGCACAGTAGGAACTCGAAGCCACTCATCAATACCAATCCTGTAAGCAAAAAATGGAACAAGTCACAAAATTAGAATCAACCCATGGTAAAACAAGGTCACAAAAAAATGATACTAGTAGTTAAATTCAAAGGAAAATGCCACTTGTGACACAGGGCAGCTAACTCCCTACGCAAGAAAAACAAATCGGTTTAGACTCTTTCCTTCATATCAGAGGGAAACCAACTGGTATTCAATGTTCTGTTTACAATTTATGAAGAATTACCTATAATTGTGAGTTAAACCTTTAATGCCAGTTTGAAACTTTATGAGGCTCATGTTACCATGCCATCAAGAAAATCTTCATCAAATAATTAAGTCACTCAGATTTTATCTTACCTTCCACCTGGAGATTTCGGAAGTCCTAGAGACTTTACAAAAGGAGAAGGACCAACACCTGTTGACCATACTAACAATCCATAAGGCACTACCGAACCATCACTAAGGACCAGATTTTCAGGTTTAACATCCTTCACAATCCCGCGAACTAGATGAACTCCTGACTGAGAAAAACTACTTGATGAAATATGGAAAAAAAAAATCCAGAATGAAAAATAAAATGAGAAAAATCCTCTGTTCGAAGCATGACAGAAGATATCTAAATTCCTTGAATAGAGTTGGAAAGATAAAATCATCTTTGAGTCAATCAACTATCTTTCACCTTTGTTAAATGCTTAATTGCATAGCGCCGGAGGCGATCATCAAAGGAAGACAGTATCTCATTTGCCTGAAAAGAAAGTAGTAGTTTTATTATAAATTGAAAATCTCCTCAATTCAGCAACTTCAAACAAGACGTGAGCACAACAAGAGTCTTGTTCAAGTTTCCAGGCAAAGTTTCAGAAAGACAACAGCAGCTTCGACAAAGATATTAGAAGACAAAAGAACTAGAGAAATGTAGCAAGAATATAAATGGTTTGTACCAAATAACTTAGATTGTAGTAAAACAAACCTCAATCAGTGTCACATGGATGTAGTCTTTTACATGTGTGTATCTTTGGTGAACATCCCTCTTTATAAAATCACTGAGTTCACCACTAAACTCGACACCTGTAGGACCGCCTCCTACAACAACACAATGCAGCAATCTACGTTTCTCATCTTCAGAAAGCCCTGCCTCGATGCCAAACCACCAATAGGTAAAATATATAATCAGGCTTGAGTTATTAGTTCCCACTAAAAAAGGTAAAACAACCAAGTGGTACTTTTACCTGGCACATCAGACAGCATCAAGTTCAGAAGTAGCTTCCGGCGAATTTCCTGAGCATGGTGAACTTCACGCAAAAATATCGCATGTTCTTTCACGCCATGGATTCCAAAAGTCGATGCCTGTGCTCCTGAAGCAATCACCAACTTATCGTATGAAATCTTAAACTTCCATGGCTCCAAGGTGTCAGCTCCATCAGTAACAGTCTCACAATGCACCTTCGATACCCAAACCAAATATTCCACGATTCAGAGATCAAAAAAGCCAAAATTCCAAATGTTTCATATTGCATTTTCTTTTGCAACAAAGAAAACAATAAAAAGAATTTCTTTTTATTATTCGCTGGTACAGGAAGGGCACCACTACCAACAAGCTTATTTCACCCAATTTCATTCTACCAAGCAATATCTAGAAACTATGCTGTCGAGTACAGCTATGTGTTTGATACAGATATACTCAATTTTTTTTAAATTTTTCCCTATATTTGGAAGATCATAATCTCATAACTATGTCCGAATGTATGTAAGACACGAGTACTTCAAGAAAAATGAAGAGTCAGAGTTTCGTAGTCTAAAAATAAGATCCACCACTTTATTAAATGTGGTGTCACAACACTACTCTGTAAAAACCAGTCATTTTTACTAGAATTTAATTAAATTCGACAGCCAAAAGCACAAAGCCTAAACTTTTAACTTCTCAGCGACAGTCAATACTTTTTTGTCCAACTCATTGTTACAAAACAGTAATAGAAGGAAAGAATACCCTGAAGATTTAAACAATCAAGCCAATTTTAAGATAGTCATCCAATAAAAACCATAAACTTAGTACTAGCAGTTAGGATCATAAAAAGACTCACTAAAAGGAAATTATAACTACTTCAACCCAATAAAGGCAACATATTTTCACAGACCTCATGGTTCTCAGTATCCACAGCAGTAGAATTAGCAAGAAAAAAATAGGATCCAGGGGCTGAAGAAATCGAGGGCTGAATCCTGGCAATGGGTTCAGCCACAGACCTGAACTCGAGAGTCCCAACACAAGTTGAAGCCAAGAGCGGTGTAAACACCATATGATTCCTAGGTGACACGCAAACGATGTCGTACAGGTTAGGGTCCAAGCCTTTCATCAGCCTGCAACCAGCCCATCCAGACCCTAACACCACCACCCTTGGTTTCTCATCTGGCTTGGTGGGTCCAAGACCTGAAGGCTGAGCCGGCGCCGTGGGGGGTTGGTTGGCGGCGGTGCTGAAGTGGGATAAAGAAGTCAGTAGAAGATTTTTAGTGATGGGGCTTTTGGGTTTGGTTGTTGTGGAGAGTTTGACTAAGTTCCTATACCAAAACATGGCCGATTACTTCAGAAAGAAATGTTAAAGATTTGTGGGGGATATTAAAGATGTTTTTCTAGCTCCAAGGATTCTGGGATATTCTGGATTTTTGAGTGAACTTTTAGGAGAGTTTGAGTCAAAGAGTTAGCACAAGAATTACCGATTGGATAGATCTTTTTGCGGTATTAAGGAGCTTTTTGACTGGTACAAGATTTACTGACTTGGTATGAAACTTTGGTGACAGAGTTGATGGGTTCGTGCCACGTGTCTGTTTCGAAAAGTCACCTGGTCGATGAGACTTGTTTGCTTGCAAGAGACAGCCCATTGGTCTAATTTTCTTAAAGAATCATTATTTTCTTATCTCAATCGAACCTTGTTATAAATTGCCTCCGTTCTCAGATGAAAATTGACAACCAACATGATTGAGCAGCCAATAACAGCCTTTCAAATCGTGTCCATCGACGATTACAATGAGGGATGTTGAATTTTAAGTTCAAATAATGATTCAGTCTGCTTGCAAAAAGACAACCTAGAACGAGAATGAATTTACAACCACCAGTTGACTGCAACCAATGACGCCTCTGTTAACATATCATTGTCCATATATCTTTGAACCAGTTTATGTTGTCCAACTTCTTGTCTATCTTTGGATCAGATTTGTCTCTCAAACTTTTGCCAATGTCACTTACCATAATCAGAACCCAAAAAAGGGGAAAAATCCAGAAAATAAAAGGCCAATGTTACTCATTTTTTTATTTTTTTTGAAATATCTGTATTCAGTATATATTCGGATACGAGTATGTGACTACGATTTTTTCAATATATAAAATTTTTTTTAAAAAAATTAAATATAATCGTGCCGAACATATACTTATAATTCATACTTGAGTCCGAGTAAAACAATAGAAAGCAAAAAAGGCAGGAGCTCACTCAATTAACCAGTTAATAGAACAAAATTTCCTTTGTACTTTAACTTTATTACTTGGAAAGTTACAAGAATTGCTTTGCAAAAATGCAAAGTTACCTTTATTACATCATACAAACCCTGTATTCCATCGAAGAGACAAACTTCATCACCATGAAAGTCACGAATACCGAAGTACTAACAGGTAGAAGAACACAACAGAACCCCAGGAATCACATAAATTTGTCGAACGACAATGACGAAACTTACAAGTAGAAAGTGAGATGTCGTTAACAAATCACCCAAACAGTCAAAACCTAAGGTTTTCGATTTATAAGGTGTTAAAGTTCAAATCTAGATACAAAGTGAAACTTCTTCACATTGAGCAAACCAATATCAAATAGGACATCACATAAACAAAATCAAAGCTATAAACATGGCATTATCAAATCATTGTATATAGATGCAAAACTATAAATACGAATCGGATAATAGAGCGAATTGGCAATTGTTGACTCCATAAGCATTATGACTAGCTATTTCCGTAACGGATAAAATGTAAGGCATCTGGTAAGATTGTATCATAGATCTGAAAGAAAAAGCCTTTTAACGGCTGATAAACTCGAGACCTGAAGTTTTAATATAATTCTAGTGTTCTAAAAATTTGTCACTCTTAGCTACATAAGCACCGAAAAAACCTAATCACTACAGATAAAAATTATCCAGAAATCATCTTTTAACAGCCAACAAACTCGAAACCTTAAGTCTCACTATAATTCCAACGATCTAAAATTTGTCATTCCTAGCGAAGCACTGGCAAAACCTAATCATTACAGATAAGATTATGAAGCAATTATCTTTTCTTAAAACCGTACATTTATGTTCATAGAGTAAATCGAATTTAGCACTCCCAAGATTAACAATTTTCAGACAGCCATCCCAGATCTTTCTCTTGATGTGTATATTCCTTACAGTAATATGCATCATACATTCCCATTCCATCACATATAACAAACCTACCTCGAAAACAAGCCATAGTTGCATTCATCACAAACACGAACCAGTCGTGCAAGGACGAACATAGGAGTTGCAGATTACGCACTTGCCAATCACACTTCTTGCATAGTCTTACAATTGCAATACCCTGGCTGTTTTCGACACATGATCAAATCAGGATGATGCTTGGCCATGCCAGCCCCGGTTGTTCCAGTAACCGAAACAAAAAATAAAAAATAAAGAACACATATTGCCCTCACAAAAAAAAAATCAGACAATGGTAAAGATAATAATGAAAATAAATTCAAAAACCCAACATTATAAAATCAAAGATCAAACTTATTAAGACTCCCTTCTTATTCTTTTTTGTTTGCTAATAATTTACCAAAAATACAACACTAGTAATAACATAATTAAATCACATAAAAACCAATGCTCGTTCTATTCTCAAAAGGAAAAAACAAACAAGCCCATTATGACAATTTTTTTTTCTTATGAAAGAAAGATCAAGAAAATAGAATAAAAAGAAAAGCCTTAATTTATTCAAAAAAATAAAACACACAAACACAGACATCTAAGTTAGAGACCAGAAATTACTAGTAGAAACAGGAAGGCAAGGAGAATGAGCTAACAGAAACAAACTAAAAAGGAGGAGGTAAGCCTGACCTGAGAGGAGCCGTAGCTATCAAAGCAACCTACCGTCATTTGGCGGAGAGCATCGAACCAGAGGAGAAGCAGCGGACTAGGAAGCGTTGGGAGTTGAAAGAGAATTATAACTTACATATAACCGTCGTTGTAACTACAAAATAAAATGGCAAAAGGGTAAGTCGTTGGGCTTTAGGTTTGGCCCATTAAATAGCACGTAAGCTTTAATTGGTGGACGATTGCTTCAAAGTTTCTGGGCTTTTATATAAGAAACCTATCGAAGTCACAACTGGAGCCTACTATGCCGGTTGCAGATGTTAAAATGAGTTCTGATGCAGATTTAGCTGACACGTTTGCTCTTGTACCATTTGAGAATCCAGTTAACAGTACTTTGTTGAGTCCAAACTCAGCTAGTGTTCAACCAATTCAAGAGAAATTGAGTATAGGTCAGTCGATTTACATCTCCAATGATGATACTCATGTTTTGACCAAATGCAATGGATCCTCTCTTGATAAGGCAGTCTGTGTTTTACCTGAGGCTTTCTTGATCTCACCGTCTATTGCAGATGGAATTTCTTGCATCAGTTCTGTAACTAGCAGTGAAGGATTTTCCCAAATCGATGCAGAAAGGGCTGCAAGGAGGGCCGGGAATTCAAGACTGAATGCAACTACTACATGAATAGCTGCTGGCCCCGACCTTGTTCCCAAGGCTGAGTCATGCCCTTATGCCATTACCACAAATGCTTGCGCAGTTAAGAAACATAGGAATGCTCTGATAACTGATGTTAGGAAGCATCTTTTGTATTAGGGATGGAAAATAGAGTCAAAACAAGAAAACCGTTTTGTCAGAATGCGATACGTCTCACCTACTGGTGATTATTATTACTCTCTTTATAGGCTCTGCTTACGTTTAATGAATCACTCCAGGAAACTTATTTCTTCAGGCACCCAAGATGCACACCATGCTATTGAACCAAACATCAAATATCTACATCTTGTTGAACCAGAATATTGCCCTCAAGCTGTTTTGAACTGGTCTAAGGCTGAATTTGATGAGATTCGCAAGTGCCATTCCGGGAAAAGTGATATGAGACTGAAGGCAAAAAAGCATCTCTCATGGATGGGTTGGGTATTTCACTATGCAAGCAGCAATGAAAGGCACTATTTGTGCTACACTTCACCAAGAGGAAGGACATACTATTCACTTCGTGAAGCCTGCAAAATCTGTATAAAAGAAGGAGGAGTTTCTCAAGATGATGCTTCTCCTTCTAGATCTGTGGAAAAAATTAATGTCAGTGAGGAGGCTGATAATCAGCTAGCAAGTGAGAAGTTTTCTTCTGCACTTTCTTATACAGATATCCAGAGGAAGCTTATTTCTTCAGACACGAAAGATGCACACCATGTTGTTGAACCAAACATCAAGGATCGACATGTTGTTGAACCAGAATATTGCCCTCAAGCTGTTTTGAACTGGTCTAAGGCTGAACTTGATGAGATTCGCAAGTGCCATTCCAGGAGAAGTGATATGACACTAAAGGCCAAAAAGCATCTGTCATGGCTGGGTTGGGAATTTCACTATGCAAGCAGCAATGAAGGCGCTATCTGTGCTATACTTCACCAAGAGGAAAGACATACAACTCACTTCGTGAAGCCCGCAAAATCTGTATAAAAGAAGGTGGAGTTTCTCAAGATGATGCTTCTCCTTATAGACCTTTGGAGAAAATTAATGTCGTTGAAGAGGTTGATAATCAGCTAGCAAGTGAGAAACTTTCTTTTGCAGTTTCTGATATGGATATCCAGAGCAGCTCAGTGCCATCAAATGCTTGGTCCAGAAAATCTTATATAAAAGTGAAAACAAGAAATCTTGTTGAGTGAAACAGAGTAGGTCAAAGAACTCGAAAGCATAAAAGGAAGAAAAAAGATGATTTTTCATATCTTGTGTCTGACTTGGTTAAAAGGCGAGCTGACTTACCCAGTATAAACACTGGCATCTCAAGATTCAAAGGTGGAAAGTCAACTGCGGCATTGATCAAATTAAGAGAGAATCTCAAAGGTTGTCAACATAACCGTGTGTTACGATCAACAAAAGAAGTGCAGGAGGTTGTAACTCCTAGTCCATTGCATCAAAATCCACGAACCGTGTTATCTTGGTTGATAGATAGCAATGTTGTTTTGCCAAGGTCAAAAGTACATTACTGGAAGAAGGAGCAAAGGTTCAAAGTTGAAGGGCGGATAACTCGTAACGGAATTAAGTGCAATTGTTGTGACAAAATATACACTCTTGGTGGCTTTGTAGCACATGGTGGCAGCAGTAGCCACAGACCAGCTGCCAAGATCTTCATGGAAGATGGCAGGTCTCTGTTGGACTGCCAGCGGGGAATGATTCGAAATAATAAGATGAAGTTTGAAAAAAAATGGAGTTGCCGGTTGATACGCAATTGGCGAATAGACAAGAATGACAACATTTGTTCCATTTGTCATTATGGGGGTGAACTAATTTTATGTGATAAATGTCCATCCTCATTCCATAAAAGCTGCCTTGGTTTGGAGGTATCTCTGTTGTTCTTTTATCTGTTCATTCCAATTGAGATTTACTTCTATTCCATTTTCTTAAAACCCTCAGATCTTTGATCTGTCATAGAGTGTTCCAGATGGTGATGGTTCTGTCCACTATGTCGCTGTGGAATTTGTGGTCAATGCAAGCTTAAAGAAGATGGTGCAAGTATTGTGGATGATCGAGTTCTCACTTGTGCTCAGTGTGAGCATAAATGTAGGTTACTTTTCTCCATTTGCTGACAGGTCATAAGCACATTTTGATAGTTTCTTATGCATTTCTTTTGTGTCTGATGTAGATCATGTTTGGTGCATATGCAGTAGAGGGGCAGATAGATTGGAAATATGTGCAAAAGAAAATTGGTTTTGCAGCAAAAAGTGTGAAGAGGTATTTCCAATCAGCTTTATTTTTGTAATTTTTGTTGTGCATCAACAAGTGATAGCTACTGCTTACTTCTTTCTGCAATTTTACTTTGGGCATATTTAGTTTCGCATCTTCAATCCTCTCAAATATTTGATTGATTTACAATGGAAAGCTGGTAAAATTTTCATTTCTGTCTTTTGATTTAGCTTGTACGACCCCTTCTAATTGTAGAATTCAATTTCAAGCAATGAACTGCTACTAGTGGCAGGGAACTGGCTTTTGCAGTAAAAGGATTTCACAATGTGATTGAAGTGATGGAAATGATAATTGTGGGGAAGATGTTTCCACTATTTAGAAAATCTAGCTGCAGAGATTATTGATATTCAGATGAATTGCTTGCAGCTGAGAATAACAGTCAATTCTTGCATTCATCATACTAGTCACTAGTAAAATTGGTAGGATTAGATAATAAATATTATGTCATTGCTCATTTCTTTACGGCAGCAGCCTACTTAAAAGTTTGTACTGCATGAGCAGTGTAATATTTGAATATGTTGCTTATACTCCTGGCTTTGCTGCAGATATTTTTGGTCCTTTATGAGCTTTTGGGAAGACCAATTCCTGTTGGAACAGACAATCTAACATGGACACTAATTAAATCCCTGCAGTCCGATAATGATGAACTTGATGCTTTAGATAATGAAGCCATGGTTGCGAATTATAGCAAGCTGAGCATTGCACTTGACATGATGCATGAGTGTTTTAAGCTTGTCAAAGAACCTCGCACTGGCAGAGATCTTGTTACAGATATTGTATTCAGTAAAAGGTGTGTAATTCTTATTTTTCTCATGTCATCTTGATAACTTTAGTATTTATAAGGCATTGGGCTGGTTACTCTTCTGCAACTCATGGCCGTAAACTGTGGGATTCATTTTCAAATATCACGTTTTTGAATGGTTTGAATAACAAATGGAAACCATATTAAAACATTTTGATGAATGCCATTATTGCAGTCCCTGAAGCATGTTAGTCTGATTGTCATTTTGCAACATGTTGCTTGTCTCTTTATATGAGGATCAGTTTGAATTGTCTTTCGGCACGCTTTTTAGTTCATGTTGCAGCATTGCAATTCTCACATTCTCATCACTTTATATGGGGAGGAGTGTAGATTTACGAACTCCCCGGTGCAGTATTGTAGGCAAGTCATGTTTTGATGTGGCTTCAGATTATGGCTGGAGTCATATCTTACTAAAGTTTTGGACCCTTGGATGTTACCTTTTAACAAGTGCTGGTGCATGCTGTCTAAACGTGCATCAAAGGAAGGAGAATTCTCTACTTTGTTTGGTTTATCTTGATAATCTGGCCAAATTATCTTGGACTGTTGATGGTTTGAATTGACTAAATTTTAAATTTCCATTAAATTACCTGAATTACTCCTTATAGTTAAGCTGGTAGCCTATCAAGGTCAATGCCACTAGGCCATTGGGCCGTGATAATTTGCTGCTGATATTTGACCTTCATAATCTTTTGCTGCTGCTATATTATTATTAATGATGATTTTGTCGAATTTTGTGTGTTTAATATAAGCAAATTGCTTAAAGTTTGATTCTCGTAATTTTGAATTTTACAGCTCGGAACTTAACCGCCTGAACTTCCGAGGCTTCTACACAATACTTTTGGAAAGACATGATGAACTCATTACTGTTGCTAATGTTAGGTAAGCTTCTCTATGAGCTGTATAGGACTATAGGGTTTTGGTTTGACTGTTCTTTATGTTTGCTTTTGTTGATATTGGTAGTTTTTAATTTCTATTTGCCTATTCAAGGGTCCATGGAGAAAAGGTGGCCGAAGTACCTTTAATTGGTACCAGATTTCAGTATCGGCGACTTGGAATGTGTCACATTTTGATGAATGAGCTTGAAAAGGTTAGTTACATCATGTTCACTGTTAGTTAAATTCACATTGTTGAGGGTTCTAAACATTGTTCTAGAAACTGAAATAGTTGTCAATTTGTCAAAATGATTGGTTAAGGTCTAGAGTTTCGATCAGGTTCAAATGGATAAATGACTTGTGATTTCATTAGGATTTAATAAATATATTAATAATTCACATTGATTTAATAGTAAGATTTACTTATAAAGCACAACATTTATAAACTTTATGAAGCATATGATAATTATAAAATGTTATATGTAGGCTCTATGGTCTTTCACTTTTTATATTGCATCAGAATATGAAAAACATTTCAAATTACCACAATGTCTATCTTGATAATTAGGTTGTAACATCATAGCTTATGGCGCTACATGTTCTATAAAGAGACTTAAGGTCGATAGATTATTTCCATGTATTCTTCGGGAGTTCGGTTATATCATTCCAAAAGGAAAAAAATTAAATCATTAAGGGGAGTAAATTGGAGGGGGTGACAGAAAAAGATGTCACCTAATCTGCATTGAATGAAATTTTCGGGATTAGATATCATCCCACATTTATTGTGCAAAAATGCATTCATCCGACAAATTTGTCACTATTGTTTCTTCTATGATTTCTTCAGAAGCTCATAGAATTAGGAGTACAGAGGTTGATATTACCTGCTGTTCCTAATGTGCTGCGCACATGGACTGCTTCATTTGGGTTTTCAAAGATGATTCCGTCCGAGAGACTACAATTTGTAGATTATACACTTTTAGATTTCCAGGGTGCCATAATGTGCCAGAAGTTTTTATGCAAGAGACCTTAGTGGAATTGAAACTAAAAATCTGTATTTCCAATTCCCTAGCCACCTAGTTCAAGTATTAATTACTGCAGTGACTCATATTCATGTTTAGATTACATTTTTCAGTATCCCAGTTTGAACTTCATAGTGATGCATTTAGAAGCGGTGTCGATGTAGATGGGTCCAGTTCAGTCTCTGAAGTATTCCAAGCAGAACAAATCGAGGAAAAAGGGCGTAGGGATCAAGGACTACTGGAGTATGTATCACCTCTTTTTTACTCTATTTAGAAGAAAAAGTAAAGTGGAAAAAAAAAAAAAAAACTACTCATCCTTAGGATTCTCAAACTGGTGAGAACTACTGGCTTAGACTTCTAACCATGTTATAAAGATGAAAGATCTCCTATGTAAATATTATCTATTTAAAAAATCTTATAGTCATTAAATTCTGGTAATTGTGGTAATTGGGAGGAAAATATTGTCAGGTAGTCTGGTATTTGAGTTGCTTGGCAATGAGAAAGGTTGCACAGTCTTTACACCTTTAGAGAGGAAGAGATCATAAATGACAACTCTTATCGAGCAAATATTCATTACTGGTGTGTGTGTGTGTATAAATATGAATACGGTGAAGATTTTTGGCAGGATATAAATATGTGATTAAAATGTGATTAATAACTATGATTTTTTGGCAGGCTTGATGCAGGTGGGGGGATTAGTAGCAATGAAAACCACGTTCATGTTGCGGTACTTTCATCTACTTTCCTTTAGTCCATCATTAACCTATTCTTTCATTTTATTTCTCGTTTTGATCCACATTTTTCTTTCTTGACTCACCAGATACTTCACCCCTTTCTCAATTACAGGCAAACCAACCTACTCAAATTGACCATGAACGATGTGAGCATGAAGTCAGTCTGGAGTGCTCAGCCTCAGTTAAGGATGCCGATTTTAAGAAAAGAAATTCCGGGTGCACCAGTAGTTTTATCAAGTGCTATAAGCGCAGGAGAGTATCTGTCAGTCGGAGGTGAGCATGTCCCCCATATTCTGCCATTAGGTGCATGAATTTATTTTCCAGGCTGCTCTTTGAAAGAGTTGTGCCATGGTGAAACCGAAATGGGTTTTTTTTTGGATGCTGTTCGATGCATGACCGGATGCAAGGCTTCCGAAACTTTCTTCATGGATGTATAGATTTTCTGTGCAGAGTATAAGTGGGAGAGGACATCTTAAAACTCGGATAAGTTCTGTTAATATCATCAAGTATTTAACTTGGGAAAATTATGTAGAGTTCATTATATTGCCTTTTAGGATGAATGATGCAAAGCTCGTTTTGAGTACCCTTTTTGTCCAAATTTAACCATATATATATATATATATATATATATATATGTGTAAATTCAAAGCCCCTTCCATTTCCATCTCTTTTTTAAATAGTGATGTATCTACTTTCTTTCATATTTGATGGGTTTGAAGGACTTTCGGATGTAAATTCAAAATTTAACCAATCTGGAAATTTAATTGACGTGAGATAATGTAACAAGATTTCTTCTCAACAACGTTATATCTCAACAGTAAAGTCGTAAGCCAAGCCGAGTCAGATTCATGTTAGACTTAAATATGGTATTAATATAATTTATATTTGTTTAAGTTTATCTTTGCTTGAAATATAGTCTTAAATCTTACTTAAGTCTATTCAAATTTGTAAATAACTAGTCTAAGCTTATTTAGGTTTGTTCATATAATTTTTTTTAAAAAAAATATATTTTTGAAAATTTAACTTTTAGTAATTTAATATTTTTATTAAGTTTCAAATTTAAATAATTAAACATTTTTTAATATTTATACTATAATATTTACATATGAACTAAATAATTAAACATTTTTTAATATTTATATTACAATATTTACATATGTATTTTTTATATGATACGAATTACTTAATATATAAAAATATAAAATTAATATATACTTAGGTTGAGGCTTTATTCCATTATTTTTTTCATCCGTTATGACCTTAATCATCATTCATAAATTTGACTTTGATTTGATTTTGATAATTCATAAGTGTGTTGTATAAATAATGAATGATATTGATAAATATATTGAAAAAAATAAATAAAAAAAATAATGGATAAAAATCCAACACATATACTTATATAATTATAAAAGGTGAAGGTCAATTTAGCTCATTTTTTTTAAACTTATTTTTTTGATATAATATTTTTACTCAAATAAATTTAAATATTGGTTGAATTTTTAAATTTTAAAAAATAATTTAATTATGAACACTTTTATTCAAAAAAATATAATAAATTTTAAATTTTAAATTTTTTAAAATTATTTTTAAAATTAATTATACGAATCACACCGTAAACTTGAAGACGAAGAGGACACTCAAATAAGGGTTGAGGAAGCCTGGGACTCTCTTCAAAGGATAAAAAATCAAACACAAATTGAAATCCACCGCCAAGTTTCGAACACTCCATCTAAGCTTTCACGTGAAGGCCTATCTCAGCTAAAAAGCCCCACCTTTCTATTTATATTATATAGTACCACTCTCTCTCTCTCTTTCCCTCTTCACTTTTTTGGCTTTTTCTTTACTTTCATTTTCTCTTATTGGACTCTGCAAAATGACCCATCTTTCTTTCCATCAATCTCCTTCTTCATCAGGTAATCTTTTCAAGTCATGTCTAGCCTTTGTTTTTCTAGCCTTGTTTCGATCTCAAACGGCTTCTTCAGCTCTGATAATGAGCTTGAGGAACCACCATAACCGCCCTCAGCATAGAAGGCCGATGTTCCAAACAAACCAAAGCACTTGTGCATTGTTTGCAGGGACTTGGGTTCGTGATGATAATTACCCATTGTACCAATCTTCCAGCTGTCCAATCATTGATGCTGAATTCAACTGTCAAATGTGTGGGAGACCTGATTCTGATTACCTTAAATATCGATGGCAGCCTCTCAATTGTCAGCTTCCAAGGTGCCAGATGCCCCTTTGTTTCTGCTGCTAATGCAATGCCAGTTTAGTGTTTGTTTATTTGTTACCTTTACATTGTGAATAATTTTTGTTGTAGTATGTTCATGTCAGGTTCGATGGGCTTGTTTTTTTGTCGAAAATGGGAGGCAAAAATGTGATGTTCGTCGGTGATTCTTTGGGAAGGAATCAATGGGAGTCTTTGATTTGTATGATTTCAACTTCAGCACCCCAAACCCAGACTCAGATGAACAGAGCAGATCCTCTCTCAACCTTCAAGTTCCTGGTGAGTCTTATGAAAGCTTGTTTCTACTTTATTCTTCCATATTTCTTAGCTCTTAAAAAAAAACAAATTTTAATAAATAGAAAATGAAATATATTTTACAGTGGTTACAGGCTGGAAAGCAACTCATTTGGGCTCAACTTTCCTTGTAACTGTTGATAATTTAGGATTACTGTCCATGTTCGAAATCCGAATCACGGATCTGTGGATTTCTTCTTGTTTATCGCGGTTTCAAGTAGAACGGATGTTATAGTAATCAATTGCAATGACTATTGAAAAGTATAAAAGTCCAAATTGTAAAATAATGATGTATTAAGGCTATTAAAATATCTGATCTCAAATTTCCTTTGCAAATAGTGTGCAAGCTTTTTCTTTTACTTTTTCATGCGTAGATTTTGTTCTAAGCTTTTACAATTCATGGTCAAAAAAGTCGTTTCGAGCACTGTCACTGAAAGTGTAATGTCCTTACGGCAGTTGTGATGAATTTGACGTTTGAGGGACCCAAAGTGAGCATTATTTTGCCTAAAAGTATGCAAATTGTTGCCAACTAAAAGGCACTAGCATTGAAAGCAACATAAATTGGCATTTTTTCAACTTAAGTATCCCAAATTATTAAGAGCAGTCTGCTTCTTTCTCTCTGTAGCGTGACTCGTCATGTGCAAGAGAGTGCAATTTTAATCATTAGAAACTTGAAACTTAACACATATTGATTGAATTTTTGTTTTGATGATAAATGCAGGAATATGGTTTGACCATATCGTATTTTCGAGCTCCTTATTTGGTAGACATAGATGTGGTGCAAGGGAGAAGAATTGTAAAGTTAGAGGAGATAGCTGGAAATGGAAACGCCTGGCGAATGGCTGACGTGCTTTTGTTTAATACGGGCCATTGGTGGAGTCATAAAGGATCTCTGCAAGGGTAAGGCTAAATAGTTTTCGAGTACAATTCCTTTTATGTTTATCGTAAAACTTTTCAATGTGAGATATCAAATGGGATTTGTTTTGTTTAATTGAATAGTTTTGAGGTGAATCTGGACAGGTGGGATTTGATTCAATCAGGGGGTAAATATTACCAGGACATGGATCGTTTGGTTGCTATGGAGAAAGGGCTGAGAACATGGGCCCATTGGGTTGATACCAACATCGACATAACCAGAACCCGAGTCTTTTTTCAGTCCATTTCCCCCACACATTACGAGTAAGTCTCTCTTCCTTTCAAATAATGATGATTGCGGACGTAATGAATGCTATTGTGGTCAGTCAGTGTAAATATTGCCGGTTACTTTATCCCAACGGAACATTGATCATTTAGGAGATTCAGTAATTAAAGATGGCTTATATTAAAGAGAAATAAAATAGGGTACGCCTATGGCAACTTGCAGAAGTTGCTATAATTCTATAAGCAACTTAACAATAAATGAACTCATACAATTTGGAGATATCTTAGCAAAACTATTCTATTAGTTTCCCTAAACATTTTGTGAACCATTATCCAAGAAGTTTTAAAACTGGAAAGAAATGATGCAGAAATGAAATCAGCATCCGCCGTCTGTTATAGAATGTGAGGGACAAAGTGTTATTGAATACAACCTTCAAACTTTCACTCAACCATTCATCAATGGAGTTTTTTTTTTTTTTTTTTTGCCAAAATCACATTGAGTAGTACATGATAGATGGTTGATGTAGTGACAGTTGAAACTACCCCTATTGCCTATGTTATTTTGACTCTTTATTTTTCTTCAATATACCCATGTTCAACACATATTCGGATACAAGTATAGGGATGTGACCTTCTAAATACATGAAAAAAAACTTAGAAAAAAATGAAAAATACACATGCTTAACATATATCCACATCCGACACTCACACCTGAATCCAAGTAACATTGGACTGCCCTCGATTTGTTCTCACCCCATCTTCCTATTGTTCACGAGATAGACTAATTACTTTTTTTTTGGTTACAAATGAGGCATATTTGAATCCAAACTTGTTGAATGTCACTTCTTATAAGTGAATATATGAATCGAGTTAAGCCACTGGTTCATCAAATTACGTTCATTTATTAGAGTTAGAGTACTTGTAGCGGGTGAGGAAGATCTGGCATCAAAAAAGATCTACTTGAGGTATTCTGATTTTCAACAATAGTACAATATAACTGATGATATATTAGTCGATTTTAGGTTCTTTTATGACTGTAACCTCGTGAAGCAGTGAGGAAAGTCTCTTTTTCAAGTTTCTACTACTTTCTTTGGCCAAAAAAGAAAAGGTTTCTTCCACTTTTTTGTGTCGGTGGCAACAAATAACTCTTTTTTTTTTTTAAATGCTTAGAAATATCACTATAAAATTCTGCAAAATGACAGCGACCATACCTTGCCTGACCTCTAATTTTCAGTGGACCACTGCCTATGTCCCTCACAGAAAGGACATAAATGCATGAATGAGCATATTTTGTCCGTTTTGATGATTCAATGATCTTGCATGATTAATTTCCATTGACAGTCCCAGTGAATGGAGTGCTGGAGCAACTATGACGACCACAAAAAACTGTTACGGGGAAACAGAGCCGACGACAGGAACTACATACCCCAGCACGTATGCTGACCAGAGGAGAGTGGTGGATGAAGTCATCAGGGAGATGCATGTTCCTACATATTTGTTGGACATAACCATGCTCTCTGATCTTAGGAAAGATGGACACCCCTCAATTTACAATGGCGATTTAAGCCCTGCTCAGAGGGCTAATCCGGGCCAGTCGGCTGATTGTAGCCATTGGTGCCTCCCGGGATTGCCTGATACTTGGAATGAACTATTTTATACTGCATTATTCTACTAGGTTCTATCTGGTTTACTCCATTTTATAATTAGTTTGCTATTAATTTTGATTATAGGTTTACGTAGCCAGAGGGTGCAAAAATACACTTTCTAGTCAAGGTTAGTATAGCCTTTGTTGTTAAGTAACATACATTTATCATTTTGATATGAGCCAAGATGGAGGAATTAAGGAAGGCAAAATGAAAGGATTTAAAGAGTTGGGTCTTCTACGCCATGTTTGGATCGACACTAATAAAGTAAAAGAAAGGAAGGTTGAGGAAAGTAAAGAAAATATAAATTTTTTGTTTGCATAACTATTCTTTCCTCTCAGTTTATTTTAAATTGGGGTTTATGAAAATTAAACATTTTAAGAAAAAGCAAAGAGTATTTAACTTCCCTCACTTCCTTTGTATAAAAAAAATTATTTATCCAAATAAGGAAAAAGAATTTTTTTTTTTTTTTTGTTTTACTTTACTTTTCTTCTCTTATCTTAATCCAAGAATAGGGTTAAGGTTTTCCTAAGATCCTTTTGGAACTTCTTTTGGTGGGTCAGTTTAAGCCCTTAGAGGACCAGCTCCTTGGAATTTTCTCAATACCAATTGCTCTACTTGCTAAGACTTGATCAAGGTTGGACTGTTTGATCTGTATTAAGTTGCATTTGAGTATTAAAAATTTAGTGATTCATCAAATAAAAAATTTTACTTAAATTTAATTATAAAATATATAAATTTTAATTTAAAAATAATATCTTTAATAATTTTAAATAATAAAATGGGCTATCAAAGCGGGTTGGACTTAGATAAAAGATTTTAAAAAATTCAGATTATAATCTTACTTATACATAAATAGGTCTACTTGCTACTGGGACCAGGTAGTTTACGTTAGATTCAATTTTGGTGCTATTGCTGCATATTACGATTTTGTACTTGAAGGTATAAAAGTTTATATACAAGCAAATCTAAGAACAGATTTCAAATCAGATTTTGTGTTGATAAATGTGAAGAAGTGAAGCTTTTGGACATTATTATAGGAACAGAAAGGAAGATTCTCATTAATGATTAACTTCCATTACAAATTATCAACAACACACATCAAAAGCATAAGTTGATGACAACAAAAGATGATCGAATTGATCACGAAATATTTTAGCGCATATAAACATTGCTTATAGTATACAACAGAGCATTCTGAAGTTTCATGGATTTTTATATATATATATATATATATATATATATATATAGATGCCACAAATCCTACTCTCAATTATTAATTTCACACATTCTGTTTAATTCCTTCCAGTAGGCAAGCACTAGCTGTGTATGGCAACTCCAGGAACTTCCACAATCCGTGGTATATTGTCGATAACCTTGGATGGCATGTTGCTGAGAGGAGTCCCGGCATCATAAGCTGAGAGATGGACTCCCAGGGCGGCCCTGCCTGATGGATCGAGGTTGTTCTTCCAGGCAGCATCCCACTCAACTGCTTTAGCAGTGCTGCAAGCTACACTAGCTCCTCCAGGGACAGTCAATCTAGCCGAGTTCTGTTTAGACCCAAGCAAAATAAGGATGATAATCAGTCTATTTAATCATTTCTACTAACAAAGTTATAAGCTAATATACATGTATACGAATTCTGAACTGCGAAATTTGGAAAAATCACCTGAGGGAAGAACCTCTCAAAAATCATCCTGTAGTAGTAGGCTTCTTTTGTAGTTGGTGTGTTGTGAGGGAAGATGTGAGAAGCGTTAAGTATCATCTTATCGGTTACCTGAAAGCATATAAGGTGAGAATCATTCGGTCCTCACTGCAGTCTATTTACTTAATTCCAAATGATAATGAGATTATAAACAATGTACTGATTGAAAACAGGCAATATAAAGGGGAAGCACATTAGAAAGATAATTACATGTTGAGCAGCATGGGCTTTGAGACCATCGATCCAACTATAGCCAACTCCATCACTAAATTGTTCTTTCTGCCTGTACAGGATATGCTGCAGGGCATCAAACATGACATGTTAGTTAGGCTGTGTTAATTGGACTCCAGGTGTGACAGATATGTGTTTGACGCGGCTATACTCAAATTTTAAAGTTTTTCCATTAAGGGTCCTTCGAAGGTTATATCCTATACTCATGTCTAAAAATATGTCAAATACGAATATTTTAATAAATATGAAGAGTCGTATCAACATAGCAGTCAGGTACTTTCATTTCATGGTGGACAATAAAACCAAAAAAAAAATGATAATGATATAATACCTTTGGCAGATAGGGACGCTGTTCATCATCAAAGGCCCTTCTAAGAACCCACTTCTCAAGCCGTCCTTGATCTTTTTTGATCTGGTTCATAAAACAGAGAAGGATTCTTGATAAGTCTGTAAATCTCAACTATGAACCATGTATGAATGAACCAAGCAATACTTGTTTACTTACCATCTTTGATTCAGGGTCTATAGACATTGCAACATTGATGAATTCTTTGTCTAAGAACGGGACTCGAGCCTCCAATCCCCAAGCAGATGTTGCTTTGTTAGCTCTCAGACAATCATACTGGTGAAGGGCCTTGATCTGCAGAAAATAGACCAATTTTTAGTATATATCCTTACATTCCAACTCCCCTGTGGTAATCAAAGTGCCGAGTAAGATGATCTATTACCTTGCGGCATGTTTCACGGTGGAATTCATCCTTGTTCGGCGCCTTGTGGAAGTACAAATACCCACCAAAAATCTCATCGGAGCCTTCACCGGAAATAACCATCTTCACACCTAGTGACTTGATCTTTCTTGACATCAGAAACATCGGAGTGCTTGCCCTGATCGTGGTCACATCATACGTTTCGATGTGGTAGATGACATCTTCGATGGCATCGATTCCATCCTGTCATATTAGAAAGAAATTTAGCTTTTTCAAGGATATCATTAGACGCCATATTCTTGAAATTAAAAGTATAAGTAAATGTTTCAGTCAATACTTGAACGGTGAAGTGAAACTCATGATGAACAGTGCCCAGATAGTCTGCAACCTCCCTCGCAGCCTTCAAATCTGGTGAATGCTGCAAAGAAATTGATAAACAAGTTTTAAGGACCAATAGTATCCTTTAAAAAGCTATACTTTAAGGTTTCATCCCATAATATAGGACTTACCTCTAGGCCAACACAGAAAGAATGAAGCTGACTTCCCCAATGTTTGGCAGTCTTGGTACCAGCCAAGTATCTAGCTGTGATAGAAGCAACCAAAGACGAATCGAGGCCTCCGGATAGCAGAACTCCAAAAGGCACATCGGTCATCAGCCTTTTGATCACAGCCTGCAAATGTATTGGATACAACCTGTAAGCAAAAATTACAGGAAATCTAAAAGAAACAAAGAAAAGTTCTCTCAGGCTGCAATTCAGCAATCTTACATTTTCAAATGCATGCCTAAGAACAAGGGGATCATATGGAACTGATGGAATGGCCTCAGAGAACCATGGTGGGTTGTACCACCTTCTAAATCCTCCTGATTTGCTAGAGTACAAGTGACCAGGAGGAAAGCTCTCAAAGTGTTCACAATCATCATGCAACCCTTTCATTTCTGATGATATCCAAACAGAACCTGAATATCAAAACGTAGAAAAGAATTTAGCAAAAACCAATTTCAACCCAAATTTAGAAAGCTAGAAATGCATGCAAAAAACGCACTAAGTTACTGAGAAATCAAGATCTAATACCATCAAGTCCCCAGCCAATATAGAGGGATGTGACCCCAATCGCATCACGAGCAACAATGAAGCTGTTGTCTCGGGTATCCAGCAACACAAATGAGAAGATTCCATCCAACATGTCCACAAAATCTTCCCCATACTCCTCATACTATCGTGTAGTGTAAGTTCAAGCGACAATTTTGCACTTGTTAGAGCAAGAATTCACAAAACAAACTAAAATAATTTTGACCCAAGATCAGATATATCCCTATAATTTTGCCGTGGGAACCTTACCAGATGGGCAATAACATCACAATCACTGCCAGTCCTGAACTTGTGGTTTACCAGCTTCTTCCTCAGTTCTTCATGGTTGTAAATCTCTCCATTCACCTAGTTTTCAGTACATTTTTCCCCCAAATTAGTAACTTGAAATTCCAATTCCAATTCCAAGATGTTATTATGAGCCCTTAAATGCCTGAAAATATAAGTACCAAAATCTTGGTTTCTTTTTTCATGGTGAGGGACACAGACATGTACTCAACATAAGTATCAAAGTATGTTCATTTGAAGGATTATACCTCGTATTCACATCTAAACATGTGTTTGATATGAGTACTTTAGTAAAATAAAAAGTCGAAGTAACATAGAACAAGAGAAGCCTTGGAGGCCTACCGTGACAACAACACTCTTGTCTTCGTTAAAGAGAGGTTGGTCACCGGAAGCAGGATCAATGATGGCAAGGCGTTGATGGGCCAAGTAGCAGTCTCCATGTTGGTAGAGGCCACTCCAGTCAGGACCACGGTGCTTCAGCCTGTTCATCATACATCATCAAATAGTCAGCTATTTCGGCTGACTCTTTCTCTTCCAGTGGATTTATCACTAACTTATTAAATAATAAACCGACTGTAAGTAATTTATTTATTGCATTTATGCTTATTTTCATTATCTTATTGAATTATTTAAAACTAATAAAGTCACTGCTTCAAGATTCTCGGCAAAGCTTGGGCTCCCACCACCTTCATTCCATACTCATTTGCATTTGCGGAGATAATGAATATTATCATGATTATTATGATCAATATTAATCGTAAATATTGATAATAAAAAAAATTGAAACAATTAAATGACGTCACTATTTAAATCCCAGCTTTTTACCTTGAGCTTTCAACGTTTCCATCAATGGATTATTAAAAAAAAAAAAAACGTTAGTCACCATATTCTTTTCTTTTTTATTTTCAAGCAACAGAACTCAAAAAAAAAAACAAAACTTGTCATCCCTTAAACAACACGTCCTTAGTACCGAATTCTACATGAACTATCCGTATTCGAAATTACGTAAACATGTACACTAAATCTTTTTAATATAAAAAAAAAAACTTAAAAATAAAAAATGCTTCTGTCGGATTTTATATATGTATTCGATATTCATCCAAATCAGGATAACATAGTTGAGAACTGTTATTCAACCATTTTAAAGACACAAACATGAAAATTAGCTAAAAAAAGGACCCCCCCCCCAAAACAAAAAAGAATGAAAAGTAGGAAAGAAAAAGATCATTTGCCTGCGGGAAATCTCCAGAACTCGAACCCTTTTTGCCTGAGAATCATCAGAACAACCTAAAACTGCTAGAATCCCACACATTTTCTTTAAAGAAAAAAACACTTTCAGACACCCTTTTTTGTTTCTTCTTTTTATCAAGAACAAGTCCTAAATAAAACTAATGGATAGCCTTATATTCCTTAAAAAAAGGAAAAAACAAAATGAAAAAGGAAAGTTTTTTTGCAGCGAAACAGAGGAACGGTGGAGCTTAAACAGAGGAAGCCTAACAGGTAGCTCTGCTTTCGAAGTTCATCAAATGGGCCACGTATTTATAGTTGCAAAATTTCGGGGGCCGCTTTTGATACGTCACCGTTTCGTCTTCGGACCCGCCTCTCTTCTCTAGCCACGTGACCTCACGTTGTTGGTTTTTTTTTACTGTTGCTTTTTTGACCGTTCCAACGGTTTTCCCAATAAGGGCCTTATCCATTTCCCTTGGTGACTCAGCATCGTGTATCGTCAAAAAGTCAAATTCACACTAATCTTCTTTTTTCAACCTTCCACGTTTCATCCAAGGTGAATTTCTTATAGCTGACGTGGCTTTTCACTTTCTTAGTTCCTGTGATGCAATCTAGGCCGTTGATTCGTTTGACTTCAGATACGATCAAGCCGTATCTTCACAATCCATTATAAAATAAACTTATTAATACTAAATTACAAAGCGTAACTTTCCAAGTAATTATATTTTAATATCTATTAATTAAAAATTTTAAAAGTGGATCTTAGCTGCTTAGATAATCCAAGCAATTATTGAGAAATATGTGAACGAATCATCGCGTATTAGTAAATGGACAAATAAAAGAACAATGACAAACGTTTCAAAACTATAAAATATATATATATATATATATATATATATTATTACTACTTTGTTATATTCATCTGATAGCGATCCATGTATTTTTGTCTAGTTTTTCCTTTTTTTTTTTTTTCTTGTTGATATAAATCTAATCGACCAATGCTACAAGAAGATGTTAAAAGAATAAACATTAAATTATTTTGGGATGGAATTATTTTGCCTTTTTCTTTTTGGGTTTTGCTAACAAGAAGATACTATTATTTATATTTGCATGTCGTATTTTATATTTTTTTATATCAATACGTAAAATAAATATGTTAAAATTTAATTTAAAATACGATATATATATTAATTATATCATATTAATAGTATTAATAATATTTAAACATGTCATATCAT
>JBBYHL010000020.1:7385944-7398428 GCA_038381835.1 Adansonia madagascariensis
AACATTTACAGCATTAATGCATCATTATTAAGCCCTAAGTCACCCCAATCCCTAAAAGTAACTTACACCTAATCTTTGTTTAAAACCCCTTTATCTTTGAAAAATTACTATAAAGACCCTTTCTACCATTTTAGTTATTAATCCAATATACCATTAAATTTTGGATAATTATCTCATGCATTGATAGTGGAATGAAAAAATTTCTACAAATGAGGTCAGTAGAGTGATGCGTGTCTTGAGTATATTTAAAATAAATAAATAACATATGTATTACCTCATTAATCTCACGTACGAAATTTTTTATTTTTTCATCAATATATAAGATAATTATTCTTAAAATTTATCATTTATGTCAATAAACACAATTTTATATATTTCAATGTTGTATAATAAAATAATTATACAAATCATTATACTATATGATATATTTTTACAACGGACGTGATAAGAAAAGTCAATGTAATAATTAATTAGGTATATCTACCCTTAATTGAGAGCCCCTTTGATTTTAGGGTATTGACTTTATGAAGGGATCATTGAGATCTTAAAAAGTCCCTTAAAATTAATTTAGGAACCGAAAGGTGCCCTATGAGGGATGCCTTTCCTTCTCCTTGAATTAGAATTATTATGATGATGAGGTGGCGTGGGTGATGATGTATACATTTCTTGTGGGCTTCCTCCACGCAATTCTTCTTCTTCATCTTTTGATGCCAATCTTCTCGCCGTAATTCCTTCCCTTGTTCTTTGTACCATCACTTCTTCTCCCTCGTTATTCTTGTTGCTTAAAACAAAGCTCGTGTCCCCGTTGTTCCTTATTCCTACAAGCTGTAATTATTTTAATACAAAAATCTAGTTTCTCTTCTTAAACAACCCTTTGCCTAGGAAAAAGAACAAAAAGAATTCACAGTCACAAAAATAAAAATTCAAACTTAATGTTTTATACAGTTAGGTTGTACAATTATATTGGGTTTGACTTCTAATATTTATGGTTTTTTTTTTAGAATATGATAATTTTTATATAAAAATGAAAATTACAATTACTATAGTTTGAACTACTAACTATCGACATGATCAATGAAATGATTGTTATCTCAAGTAATTGAAAAATTTTTGGATGGTCTGAATTGGGTGAGAGAAAATATACAAATTATTTAAAAATAGATTTGTTTATGAATTGGGTTAAAATTTTTTTTTGGGTGTTTTGGCTCTATCAATCATGAATCAATATCATAGCAATGGAATGATACTGGTTTATCCTAATCCTATATGGCAAATGTAACTAATAATGCGGTGCACAAGGCAAAAATGTGAGCAACATTTTGAGGGGCAAAAATGTGAGCAATATTTTGAGGGGAAAATGAGAGGAAAATGATTCAATATTTAATTCAATTGATTTATATAATTATTTTAAAATGATGATATTTAAAAGGTTTGAAATTTTAGGAATCAATAGTCTTTTTCGTTTCGTTGCTCGTGACTAAAAGAAAATGAGAGTAAAAATTTGATCTAACCTTGCAACCCAAAGAACAGAAACGAAAGGGATCCAAAAGACTTCTGCTACAAATTTCACATAAATGAGAGGCCCCTTTGCTGCTACCGCTATTACTTAGCTTTGGTTGGGGTCTCTCATTAAGGAAAAGAACTCTTGCACTGTTTATCACATATGTTTGTACTCCACTTATATCCAAAAACTTTTGAATCTCTGCAACTCTTACAACATCATGGTAAGATGACCGTCTGATCTGCATTCATCTCATCATCTTAGACCCCAAAATTCAGACACAAATATATATATATATATATATATAGAGAGAGAGAGAGAGAGAGAGAGGGAGGAAGATTCCATACATATACAATGACAAAGAAAGGAAAAGAACATATACCTGAATCACAAGATGGTCTTTGTGTCTTGAGGATCGGCAATAGAAGCAAAATGCATCGTTCATGCAATCAAGGCAAAACATATTACATTCGTTTCGAGGCGTATCTCGATGTCTCGGGCAGACGGTGAAGAATGCAGTCGATAACAGTGATTCGAGCCATGGCGGTACCTTCATTTCTGCCTGTGTATTTTGCAGTTCCAAGAAAAAAAAAAAACAAAAGTGATCCATAAATGATAATCATCATTCATCAGTCAATCAAAAACCAGAAAATAAAAAGGATCAAATTGAGTTTGCATTACCATTAACAAAAACGATTAAATGCAGAAATGGGAGGTTGAAGAAGAAGAAGAAGAAGAAGAGGAAGAAGAAGAAATGGGGTTTTAAAAGAACCTGAAAATGGAACATAAGAGTCATCAACAAAACAATGGGGGATTAATTAAAGGAAAAAGGAGGGGGCCAAAGGGTGGCACATAAAAAATGTGTTGAAGACATAGTAGCGTAACGGTTTGGATTAAGAGATGGTAGGTTAAAGTGAGTTTTGGACCGTTGGATTTGTAGGAAGAATAAATAAATAAAGAAAAATATTTAATTAAAGGTTTCCTTTTATGAGCTTACGCAATACTTTGGTTCTTCTTTGCGTCTCTTTGTAAGTGACAGCAAACTTGGTGTATTGCATTTGGGGCGGGTCAAGGCCCTTTTGGGAAAAAGCTAAAATAGCCAGCCTATTTGTTCCCTAAAAAAAGGAGAAAAAGCAATAAATAAATAAAATTATATAATTAAATTTTAAAAAAAAATTATAAAAACCCATATGCAATTAAATTTGATAATTTTTTATACGATATATTTGATAAATAATACAATTAAAAGAAATAAACATAATATATGTAAATGAATTTTCGGATTTAAATGCATGTACTTTAATGAGCTGGACATAGAAATTAAAAATTTTAAATACTTACCAATTATATACCTCAATTTATTAATTTTTGGCAATAATATATGTTATAATTTGAAAATAAAATAAATACCGAATTTAAAAATATATAGTATAAAGCATTGTTCTAAACAACATAAATTCTATCGAAAGAATCACAGCTGTGGAGACAACTATGCTAAAATTTGATTAGGAAATTAAATAATAGTTTATTTTATTTTATTTTTTTCAATCAATTGGTGCTAAAACTTGTTTGTTTTCATTGGAAGAGGAAAAGATGATGATAGGCTGGCTTCAGCTTTGTTTGGTGGGTAAGAAATAAAGAACATATATGAAGTTTTTAACTTATATGAAATAATTAAAAATTATGCTCTGTTTGGTAAGACAGAAAAAGAAAAAGAAAATAAGGAAAATTTAATTTTTTTTTTTTCACTTTTTTTCTCTATTTGGTATAAAAGAATTAAGAGGAGGGAAGGAAAATTGATGAATTTACATTTTCTTTTTTTTTTTTTTTGGAGAGAGAACAACATTTATTTTACTTAAATTAACAATTTTCATTTATAATTTTACCCTAATCTCCTTTTTTCTTTAATTTTCATTTTTCGTACCAAATACAACGAAGGAGAAATAATTTTCCTTCATTTTGTTTCTTTATTTATATATTTTTCTTCTTTTCTATTAAACACAACGTAATTGGAACATTAGGAAATATTCCAAAACATCCTTTGTACATTAATTCTATATTTATTATGAGAATCTGATTGATTAATTATATTTAATAGAAAGGTAAAGAAAAAGGGGGGGGGGGGGAATTAATGTAAGCCATATTGACAAAAACTTGTAGGCTTTGATTTTGAGTTATGCTGATGTCGACTTTGCTTTGCTTGAGCTACTAAATATTTAGATGGATCCCTTTATGTACAAAAGAAGGTGCGTGAAGCTAGAAACCAAAGAGACAAATAATTGATTGCTAAATCTTAAAAGTTATTTCGAAAATATGTTTAATTCAGTTAGTTCATATAAGTTATTTTTAAAAGATAATTTTTAATATTTTATGTTTGAGTTTGAATATCATTATTTATAATTTCTTCCCTTATTTCAGGTTATAGCCTCATTTATTTAAAAATAAAATCGCAAAAGTTGATATATCACGTTTTTGAAATTTTTTTTTTTGGTGATTTTATAAGTAAATTGGACTTTTTTTTATCGCTACTTAATTTTAAAAATTAGATGCTTAACATGTGCCTAAATAATTTGTTCTCTTATATATATATATATATATATATATTAAGTTTTTAATCTAAATAATTTGTTGTCTTATATGTGTGCATGCATATATATATATATATAGTTTTTAATCTATTTTTAACTTTCAACTCCAATCTAATTAATTCATTTGAAGGTAACATTACATGCTTAATTCCTCTTGAATTCATAACTTTTAGAAATTTGTTACCAACATATATACCATCTGAGTTAAAATTCAATTGACATATATATATATATGTGACATATATACATACTATCGCATGAAACATAGGATATATATATGTGACAACCTCTTAACATTTTTTAAAAAATAGATTGAAAATTTTAAATATGCCATCTAACAAAAATGTAATATAGTTCTTCATAAAATTGTAATAAATTATTGAAAATAATATTTTCTGTTAAATGGACTCATAAAGAATTCTTCATTCATTATTGATTCACTTGCATTTTTTTTTTTTTTTTGAAAAGGTGATATTATCTTATTTAAGATGACACTAGTTAATATATATATATATATATGAAGAAATAAAATTAAAATTAATGAATTATTTTTTTGAATTCAATAAAAATAATAAATTAATACAAAATTTTAAAATAATAATTAAATAATTTTAACTAATGCCTATAAATACCAATGAATTGAACCTCTCTTAAAAATAGATAACAAATTCATATATATTTATTTTTTTGCCATTAATTGAACAATTGGATTCTTCAACATTTTCAAATTTCTTTTTTAATTAAAATAACTATCTTAAACACCCTATTAAAGAAAAATTACCTTAAACATGGCAAAGCCGAGACAGACAAGAGCTTTAGCCCCTTACTCCTTAGTATTTCTTAATTTTAGGTGATTTTAAGTAAAAAAATAATAAAAAATGTATTTTAATCCCCAAAAATTATTTTTTAATTTTTTTATTCCAACCCTCCAACGTAAAATTCTTAACTTACCCCTAAACATTTTCATTTTTTAGTTTAATCTAAAAAAGAAAATATAATAATTATTACAAATTGGTATGCTACGAAATAAATCTACAAGGTATAAATCATAACTGATTAATACTTGATAAAAATAAAAGTATAGGTTTACACCAACACTAAATCCACTCTTTTTGGCATGCGGGGTTAGAAAGTAGAAAGTCAAAGACAAGAATGACCCCAGGAATAAAGGCAAGTCAACAGAAAAATGGCAATGTGCGGTTGGAATCCGAGGAAGTTAAAGCCGCCGAACCTGGAAAAAAAAAAACAAAACAAATCTGAAAAATCCCTGTTTAATTGATTCCACTCGCAGGACACCTAGAGAAACGGCGATCCCTTCATTGTTTTCATTGATATGGCAAGGGCAGCTCTTCTTCTTCGTTTGTTTAGACACCGCACCAACGCCGCCTCAGCAGCAGCACCTCTTTCCGCCTATAGATGCGTAAGTTTTCAATGCCTTTCTTTCTTTCTTTTTTGTTGTTTTGATTGTTTGATGATTCATTTGATTGATTCGTATTTCCGTTTTATGGTTTTCTAATTGTTTTACCTAAGCAGCTGATGACTAGTAGTAATAGTATGACTCCAATAGCAGGGATTAAGTGGGCAAGATTTTGCAGACCTTTCAGGTTCAATGGGTTTCGTGGTTTTCCTTCTTTTTTTTTTTGTTTATGGTGTTTTTATTTCCTTTGAGGACGTTTTATTTTGTCTTTTTTAAACTATGGATGTTGTTCGTTTGCTCAGTTCAAAAGCTGCCATAAATGATATTATTGGTATGGATTTGGCAAGTACGGATTCAGATGTTGCAGTCATGGAAGGAAAGGTAAGAATATTGAAAGATACATGGAAGTTATTGCTGATTATTAATGTCATTTGAATATTTTTCCATATAATATTTCAATACCAATAAGATATACTTTGGGTGTCCAATGGTCTTTCTGATGTATCATAAGGTAGAGAGTGACTATATATGTTTTTATATATATATATATATATATATATAGAGAGAGAGAGAGAGAGAGAGAGAGAGAGAGAGAGAGAGAGATCAACTTCTGATTTCACTTTCCAAAACATTAAATCTTGACTAACGTTTACAATAACAAGCATTCATAATATGGTATTAGCTATGTCTGTAATAAACAGGGGAATTCATGAATTACCCTAACTGTAAATGGAAATCCATTGGTGGTCCTCATCACTATATCTAGAAAATTTTATCAGCGATTCAAACTTGTACTTTCTCTTCTTCTTTTTTTTTTTTTTATCATGAAAAGGGGTTTGGGGGTGGGGGTGTATGGTTATAGAATATTTCAACTTCACCAATGATTATTTGTCAGAGTGTCTGGTAGTTTTCGTTTTGTATCATTATAAGACAGCTCTAAGACATTTATATGTTCCGTGTCCCTTGAAATTCAGATTAACATATCTATAAGTGGTACAAAATGTCACAGGTTGAACTCTTAAAAGAGGCTAGTAGCTTTTAAAAGGCAGTATTGCTAAATGAGAGGTAGGTTTTTCCTAAGATAAGAAATTGACGTTCTTACAAAAGTTAAATCTTCCGGCTCATATGGCTTGTATGTTACAGAATTGTTTTATGGCAGATAAAGGAAAAATTGCCTGTGGTGGTCCTCAAGGTCCTCTCATTTGTTAACGTGAACTTCTTGTCTTTGGAAGATTGCGCATTAGCAATAATGGAAGTCTGGCAAGTTGTTCAATCATGGTTGTAATTATAACTGCTGCTTCTTCGGTCCAGGACACTTATAATTTTCTGAATTTAATATTCCCATAGGCATCCAATCTTTCATGTTTAGACTGAAGAAATGCATCAAAGCTAATCACATCCTTGTATATTATGTAAAGAAAATAAAAACATATTAATATCCTAAATTTTGAAGCATTCTAGAGTGTATGTCCAAGGCAGTTCATATTTTTGATTCAAAAACAGAATGACAGTTGAAGAAAATGTGTCCTGGAAGAACTTCTTCGTTAATTCTCCTTTCTATCTTGTTTTCATTTACCACTCTATTAAGACAGTGGGACATCTTCCAGGAACGACTTGACCCATTTTCACTTGTGGCCGATGAACTATCACTTATTGCTTGCCGGTTGCGGTCAATGGTAGTTACTGAAGTACGTAGCTGTTCTTTCTCATGTCCTTAACCGAGTTTTATTGTTCTTTTTTCCCCTTTTCTGGTGTCAAATGGAAAGATCTTGCTCTTTTGTGATAATAGCTGGATATCTGTTTTCTACAGGTTCCCAAACTCGCTTCAGCTGCGGAGTACTTCTTCAAAATTGGGGCTGAAGGAAAGAGTTTTCGTCCAACGGTAATAACAGTAGTGACTGAAGGCTAATTCTAAAATTTGCTATCGTTTCGTTGATTGTAGTTAATTTTTGGGTATCATGAACATGATATACCTCTTTATTCTTTTGCATAATGGTAGCATGTTGCAAAAGGCCTTTGAGAGATAAGTTATTGTCTACATTTGGTGCTCAATGTCTGTCCTATATGTTGAGATTTAAGTAACTTATGGTCCTTGCCTTCAAGCCCAGTCCTCTGATCAACCCCTTGCTTTTCGGAACTTGTCTTATGCACACAATATGACTAAAATAGCCCAATTTTGATGTGCAACTTTAGCATAAAACTCTTTGTGCATGGTTATTTCTCTGTTCTTCTGTTTTAAGTTCTAACTTCTTAAGCTTATTATATGGGTATGTTAAACTTCTGTTATTTCGAAATTCATTGCTTGTGATTTTAGAACCATTCATCTTATATTTCAGATTATGGTTACTTTCCAAAATGGCTATTTTAGTTGTTCTATGTAGGTTTTACTTTTAATGGCGACAGCGTTGAATGTGCATATAACTGAACTACCACCTGCTGGAGTCCGAGATACCTTGCCAAATGATTTACGTGCAAGTCAGCAGCGTATAGCTGAGATCACTGAGATGATTCATGTCAGTTAAATATATGTTGCCTTTGCATTCAGTTTTACCCCTGCAGTTACTTTCCTGTCAAGCAACTTCTTCAGAGTTGCTTCCAGACTAACATGGTCATGCCCTTGGATCAGGTGGCTAGCCTCCTTCATGATGATGTCTTGGATGATGCAGACAAACGACGTGGTGTTGGTTCGTTGAATGCTGTAATGGGCAATAAGGTTCTGTTATCTTGTTATACAAGTTCTTATTGTTGTTTTGAGACTACTTTTGTATTAGATTTCTCTGGGCAATTTCTGGTTTTATATTAGCAAAAGTAGTCATTAATTAATGCTAATTAAGCTGTTTAGGTATCTTTCATCTGGCTGAAGAATGAATAGAGCATTGTAACCAAGTTTTCTATGAATTTCTCTTTATAATGCAGTTGGCTGTCTTGGCCGGAGATTTCCTGCTTTCTCGAGCTTGTTTGACCCTTGCTTCTTTAAAAAATACAGAGGTACTTTTTTCCCCTTTCAATCTTGTTGATGTTTGTGCGGGCAAGGTAGAAGATGTGATCATATATTGACTAACAGTATAGACTGTCACCTGTCGTTTGCTTTTTTAACTATCTGGATGCTTTTATATCATTAAGTAAATTTAACTAATTATCTGTGGCTTTTCTGGGTGTATGTAGGTTGTCAGTTTAATCGCAACTGTTGTACAGAATCTTGTTACCGGTGAAACCATGCAACTTACAACTGCTTCGAATCAGCGTTTTAGGTATTCGCCTTTACTCTTTTCTCATTAATCATTTCTAACTTGCAATTTTGCTTTATGAGAATAGAAAAATAAAAATCCTATAATGAAAATTTGTTCCTTGCTCTCGAATTAAAGCGTTGTTTGATTCTAGACCATTCTTTGTTCCTAATTGGGCATTAATACTGCTGAATACATGTAAAAATTGATCGTTCTACTTATGGAAGTAATGAAGGCTTGATGTTATCCTCGGCGGCCTTTGATCTTTCTTAATGCTTTCTGTTTTCTTTTAAAAATAAATATTTGAAGGATAAGCGGTATGCATGTCAGGCCTGTAAATCCAAGATATCTGCTTATCTAATAAAACCAACCTTGCTCTGAAAAAAATATTACATACATGCATGCGTGTCTTTGTGTATGCATATCAATTTTCGTGTAAATATAATCGAAACATTAAATACTCAATTAAGCTGCCAAGTCAGTCTGAGTATTACGATGCTTGAATATGGCACAGTGTGCTAGCTAATCAAGCCTGACAGTCAGACAATCAAGTTCAAGAATTTCAAGTATTTTGCGAGTAACTTACCTGGTTACACCCGCGGTAAGTCATGACACGTGCAGCGACTTTTTTCTTTCCCTTTTTTTTTTTTTTTAAGTAAACAAACTGTCTCCATCTGATTGCACGTCCATAACAAAGCAGGCTAACTTGGTCAATCATTGCTGTTCTCATTAGCAATCTCAGGATTGCACTTTTAATTAACTATGTAACCTTTTTTTTCCCTAATGCAGCATGGAATATTACATGCGGAAAACATACAACAAGACTGCATCCTTGATATCAAACAGCTGCAAGTCAGTTGCCGTTCTTGCTGGGCAGACGGCAGAGGTTGCGATGTTGGCCTTTGAGTATGGAAAAAATCTGGTTCGTTAATTCCACAAAATTTTTCTTGGCCAGCAAAAAAACAAAAATTAAAATCCTTACAGTTTCTTTTATCCGTCTAGAAAAATGCAAGTTTTTAGTGGGAACCTTTTCAAGTTTATGCTGCATTTTACAGCATTTGTAAAGGGGCTATGTTGCTCCGACTCATCATTTTTCATTAAATACTCATGTCAGACACATTTGGACATGAATTTGGAAATACGACCTTTCAAATATATAAAAAAACTTAAAAAATCCGAACATACCCAAACACCCACGTCCAAGAGACATAGATCGGGGGAGAACTTTGTAGACTACAATAGCACCACACTATTCAAAATCAATTGATGAAAACTCACCTTTATAAACTATTTAACTTTTATGTTAGATATGGCTGCCTGATACATTAGAAATTGAAGATTACTAAAAGGAACTTGGATATCACCATTGTTCTTGCTTCATGCTGTTGTCAATGAAAAACTATGCTGAAATATAATCTGAAGATACCGTAATAATACCCTCTCGCTCAAGACAATTTTAATGGTGTTTTAAGTTTATGTCTGGCTCGATCTTATAACATGTTGCATGAGGTATAAAGGTAGTTACATACTTTTTAAAACCATGGTATGCTATGTTGGTGTTCAGTAATTTGCCAAGTATAGGAACTTTCAAGTACTCGAGTAGAATATTGGAACAATTTCAACACCAATTCATGCCTTTTTTATGCCACGCCATCTGGTAGTTTTAACATCGTCAGATTTCTATTAATTATGTGTATTTAGGCTCATCATCTGCTTCTTTTCTTTCATTTTTTTTTTACAGGGATTAGCATTTCAATTGATAGATGATGTTCTTGATTTCACAGGCACATCGGCATCCCTTGGAAAGGGTTCTTTATCCGATATCCGGCATGTAATTTATCTACCTTAATGTCTTATCTCCCCATGCTTGCATCTTTTTTTTTTTTGAATACGAAAAACATTGACCTTCATGGAAATGATTTACTTGTTAGAATTGATGAACTGATGAACCCACTGGAAGTCTAGAGTAACCTTCTATCCGCACTTCAAGGTCTTCATTTTTAAACTAGCAATGGGTCATTTTTTTTTTTTTTTTGAAGTAACCATGTCTGACACTTGGGTCCAACCTATGTTCGAACATGGCTATGGTGATATAACCTTTAAAAGACCCTCCAAATACATGAAAAAAACTTAGAAACAATTGAATATAGATTTTCTCCTTGGAAACATTCATCCTTAATTGAGAGCAAAAAAGAAAGGTGTTCTTCAGGAATATAAACAAGGCTGTATTTTGAAAGAACTGCTGTGTTAAACGAATGTGAGTCAATGGCATATAAAATGGTAATATATACGGTTGTCACAAATATGTCTTTGCAGGGAATCATAACAGCTCCAATGTTGTTTGCCATGGAAGAATTTCCTCAATTACGTGTAGTCGTTGACCAGGGATTTGACAACCCTGCAAATGTTGACATTGTAAGTTTACATTCTCCGATCTATTTTGCGTTTTAGTGTTTTTTTTTTTTCTCTCATGTCGTGTAATTGTGTGTCTAATACTGAAAAAATATAGGCACTTGAGTATCTTGGGAAGAGTAGGGGAATAGAAAGGACGAAGGAACTAGCCATGAAACATGCTAACCTTGCAGCAGCAGCCATTGATTCTCTACCCCAAAGTGATGATGAAGATGTAATAAGGTCGAGGAAAGCGCTCGTGGATCTCACTCAAAGAGTTATCACCAGAAATAAGTGAAAACAAGAAGATTATCTTCACATTCTATGAGCTCAGCTCAGAGGGATTTACAACAATAAATCCTAAAATCCTTTTTGAATTGCATTTTAACCTACCACAAGTTCAACAAAAGTTTTAGTTTTTGCGCTACTCAAATTTAGTTAGTAGGATTTTTTAGCCTTATTCTTAGCCTTGTATTGCATTTTTTTCACCTTAAATTTGCAATTAATAAAGTCGAATTAAATCTTAATCTTTTTCTAATTCTACTTTCTATTAGATTAACAATTCGTATATTCATATTGTATCTTATAATTTTAACATCAATCTTGTAAGCACAAACACAATAAAATTATTAAATATGAAACGTGAAATGTATAAACACCTGTCGTGTTAATCATGCTTATTATATTATTTTCACGTTTCTTAAATACGATGTGTCCATGTCATGTTTTCGCATCTTATCCAAAATTATCATACTTACCTCATATCAACGGGCCTACTTTCACCCTTACCCATTTTTTTTTATCTATAATAGGGTTAGGGATATTTTAAGGCATAAATTTAGTGTTCAAATAAGATATTACTATCAACATTTGGCAATTTTAGGGAGATTAGTGGATGTTATATATTTTCTGTTTCTATCGATCAGCACTTCAAAGCGTTGAATCAGCCTTACGGGAACCCAAAAAGTTATGTTAGTGGTACTCTTGAGCGTATCGAAGATTATGAACATATATGACACGAATATTCTTAATTTTCTAAAAATTATTCTATGCATATGAATGATCGTATCCATATCTATATTTGAATATATCGAATAGAAGTACTTTTAAGAAAAAAATTTCGATAACACAGCTAGAACTCGAACTTCAATACTTAAAAACTGATTATTCAACCTCGTGTTACTTAAAGATTACATTAGATATTATATACCCTTTTTATGGGAAACACATTACACGTATTATAAACGGTGACATTTTGAAGATATACAACCTCAATTGCACTCAATGTAAGGGAAACCGGAACCAAAAAACTATTGGATATACATATCATTTTGTTATAAAGAACCAATATATATATATA
>JBBYHL010000020.1:7433680-7452989 GCA_038381835.1 Adansonia madagascariensis
TTATATTTAACCTCTTAACCTCATGAAAGTAAGCATATAATTCGAGTCCTATTATAAAAAAGAAAGCAAACTTGGTTAGAACATCCTAATCCTTAAATAATATATTTTCTCTTATATAAATATGTATATATATAAATTTTTTCAGTTCTACATAAAAACTCTTCTTTAATTCTTATTCTTGGTTAAACTCTTTTTCTTTTTGTTGCCATGGTCAGCTAACCTTCGTTAAAAGCAGCTGCCTATAGTTTAATCAATGGAGAAGATGATGATGATGAAGCCGTAGTCTTTATATGTCGGGGACCTTGACGCTACCGTAACCATAGCCAACTCATCGACACTTTCTTTGTAGTACACTGATCAAGGGAGAAGATGATGATGAAGTTGCAGTCTTCGTACGTCGGGGATTCGTTAAAAGCAAATTGTAGTTGCCTATACTTTAGTTCAATTAAAAGAGAAAACCTTATAGGCGGACAACTCGACCGAAAGCCAACTTATGGAGACTTTCTCCAGAATAAAGGGTCTGTCTCTACCATGGCAACTTTATGAATCCGGTATATTTCTATTTTAGTTTTACATATACAATATTACAAGTTAGTAGTGAAGATTTATATGGAAGTCATAAAGTGATGTTAATATGTTGATTGCGTCGTTGAATATTTATTGCAATTATAATAAGTATGATGCAATAAAAAATAATTGTAATTTAAATTTTTGTTAACTAGTTATAACTATGCATGCATGTTATTTCATGTTTTACATGTACGGTATTACAAGTAAGCGAAAATAAAGACAAAAAATGAAACGAAATTAATTTTGATAATAATTATACTAGTTATATCTAGACAATGTAAATGTAAAAATTTGTGTGTAAGAAAGGGCTAAGATTGAGCAAAATGTATAAGCCAGCGGTAAAGGGTCAAGAGTAAGCAAAATGTATAAACTAGTGGTAATTAGGAAAGAATACAAAAATAAAAATTTGTATGCAACAGGGTCTAAGATTGAGCATAGTATATAAACCAGTGGTAGTTAGGAAAGAGTACAAGAAATTACGGGTTTTAAATATAAAATGCACATTTTCATTTTGTTTACGAAAGTGGGAATAAGAGTTAACAGTGGTAAGAAAAGAGAGGGAAATTCTACTCCGCCTAAACAAAAAAGGTAGGGAAAACCAAATATTGTAAGCACTGTGGTTTCTCAAAAGAAACAAAACAAATGGCGGCATCAGAATCAGCTCCAACGAGAGAAGAAGAAGGAGAAGAAGAAGAAGAGGAAGAACAAGAGCAACTCCAAGATGACCATTTTGTCCCTTCGCATCACCCTTCCGCGCCGCCCGATGAGGTTTTGCTAATCAACGGCTTTGATTTCACTTCGCTCATCTTTTTTGTGTTCTTCAATCGTATATTCTAGAAGTTAGGGTTTTAGAGTAATTTTTAATTAGCTTATATTCGTTTATTGAATTTAGTTTTGAATTTATTCAGTTAAGGACTTCTTCTTCTTCTTTTTTTTTATGTAGTTATTTGATATTTCCACAACAGTTGATCCGAGTTATGTAATTTCATTGATACGGAAACTTCTTCCAGTTGATGCAAAAAACGGTGATAATACTGAAATTCGGGAATCAAATTGTAATGATGAAGTTGTAAAATCGTCAAATGATAGTTGTAAAAGCATGGAGATTGTTGATGATTCTAGTAAATCTGATTTTCGAGGGGAAGGCGAAGAAGATTCGCATGAAGGGGAAAATGGTCGTTTATCATCCGGGGAAGAGGTTTGGGAGGAGTGTGGTTGTGTTCTGTGGGATCTTGCTGCAAATCAAACTCATGCCGAGCTCATGGTACTAGGACTTGCCTCTTAGTTTGTTTTGTCTTTATTGCATTTTAAGTGAAACTAATAGTACAATTTGTTTTCATTGTTAAAGTTTACTAGGGATTAGGCATATAAAAAGTGAAATCAAAGAAGACTGATAATGTTATTGATTTCGTTTTATGGATGGTTGTTCTATATAATGTTGGTGTATGTTGCCTGCTTACGTTCTTCAGCTATTTAGATGGCCAAAAACCATAGATTAGCAAGAAGTGATTTAATAAAAATAACGGGGTAATATATTGATGCTTGATACTTGATTGGAATTTGGAAGTTTTTGGTTTTAACATCGTATTGTATGCTTTCGGCTCACTCGACGATATCTATGCAGGTGCAAAACTTAGTTCTTGAAGTTCTTTTAGCAAACCTTATGGTTACCCGATCTGTTCGTGTAACGGTAGGTTACAAATTCGTCGCTGTTTTAATGTCCTACTCTGATTATGCAGTTCGTCAAGAGGTGATTCTTTGGGACTTTGATGCCTCATGCATGAGGGTTTTATATCTTTCTTTCTTTGTATCAGGAGATTTGTCTTGGAATCATGGGAAATTTAGCTTGCCATGAAGTTCCCATGAAGCATATAGTTTCTGCAGAAGGACTAATTGCTGTGATAGTAGATCAGTTGTTTTTAGATGACACCCAATGCCTATGTGAAGCTTTCCGGTAATTTTTTGTATATATATATATATATATATTGTTAATATTTTTATACTAGAACATTATAATTTATCTCTCTCTCTCTCTCTCTCACTTTTTTTAATATTCTTAATATTTTTATTGTGTTTGCTATGCTGTCATGACCTTTGTGTTTAATTTCATTATAGATCTTGGAGGCCATTGTTATTCTAACACTGTTGTTATGGCATTCTTGGTTATATTTAAATATATGTACAGTCACAAGAATTATCTTGGAAGACATTAAATTTTACTCTTCCATTCCACATATTGGAATTTCCCCTTTTTTTTCTGTTAATCTCTTTGTACAAGTAATTAGCATATTAGATGCCTAGAGAAGGGGATGAGGCCATTTTAGTGGTCGTTTTGAAATGAAAGTACCACATCTTGCAGTGTTGTCAAGGTCGCAAGGTGCACTCTAGGCGCTAGAATCCTTATATTGATTGAGGCACAATATGTAAAGAAGGCACTTGCCTGAGTGAAGTAAGATGCAATATATATATATATATATATATATGTGTGTGTGTGTGTGTGTGTGTGTGTGTGTGTATCTGTCTCTATGTATAAGAAGTTTAAGATATATAATTATGATAATAAACTCTAAAGAGTGGTCCAGTTTATCGATGAAAAGCATGCAAAATTTCCTTTTTCTTTTGTTGCCCGATATGCATCATTTCCTTACTATCTCAAGTATGTTGTTGAATACTCATATTGAGAAGTAGAGAGTTTGATATTATCCTTTTCGCACTAGTAAATGTACAACTAATGAAAAAAAGTTAAAAATAAAAGAAACTAAAGAGAACTTCAATTGGGCAGGCTTTTTTTACAGCTATCGTCTTACAAAAAAAAAAAATGTACCTAGGTGCTCTTGGCATGTGCCTCGCTCAAAAGGTTTTGAGGCGCTTGTGTTGTCTGGCACTAAGGTGCAGCACCTAGGCACATGCCTTGACGCCTGCAAGTATACCAGGAGTAAGGATTTTGGAGACTTAAGAATGTCTAAGAATGAAACATGGATGGTTGAAATAAAGTGAACTATGATGCTAGTGAAAATGTTTCTTCAAGAACTAAAATATTGCCTTCCAGATGTGAAATAAAGTAACACGTTTAACTTTCTTTCTTCTCATTTTCCCCTTCTTGTCTGTTGGGGCCTTGAAGGTATGGATATCTTCTTATATGTTGCATCCTTTCTATTTGTAGTTATATAGGTTTCCTTATTCCTGTCAAATTATTACTCATGCCTGAATCCACGATGAGATCATGTAATATGTTCTTCAGTTGCTTATGATAATCACATGCACATCTAGTTATATAGCTATTACTGTTTTGGTGCTGCGTACCTCTCTTATGGATCATACTCTGCAACAGGCTGTTAAGTTCTGGTCTTCAAGGTGGTGAATGTATAAAATGGGCAGAGGCATTGCAGTCTGAACACATTTTAATTCGCATTTTATGGGTCACAGAGAATACGTTAAATCCACAGCTTATTGAAAAGGTGATACCAACATCTAGAATTCATTTCTTACATGAAATTCGAGTAATCTTTGTAACTTACACATGTTCAGGGTACATATCTATACCATAACATTATAGGCTGGTTTCAAAAAGATCTGAGAATTTGAAAGATTTTTTGGTGTAGCAACCATAAGTGACTGATCTATACATTTTACAGTTTTTATGCCGTAAAGGGCAGCTATAAGAGGATGTTAAGTACAAACTTGCTAGAGAATAGTTGGGTTTACTGTATGGTCATAAAAGAGAACGTTGATTTTTTTGGATATTTTGGATCATATTACTGCATAATTTAGCACCTCATAGAGTGATGAATAATACCCATATGTTTGACATTGAAGAGGGTAAATTTTGCTGAACGGATCCATTATTACAAGCTAATATGTCATTTCTGGATTTTGTTACTTTTTTCAAATTCACGTGTCTTTTGTGATGGAGTCTAAAGAAGGGTTTTTTTTTTTTTTTTTTTTTTTTTTTTTTCCCCAAAGAGTGTTGGACTTATTATCCATCTTAGAAAGTCAGAAGGAAGTCGAGCATATTCTTCTCTCGCCTTTGATGAAACTTGGTTTAGCAAGTGTACTGGTTAATCTTTTAGCTTTTGAGATGAGCAAACTGACAAATGACAGAATACCTGAAAGGTACTATTCTAACTTATCTGCATCGAAAGGGTTGGAATATAGTTTTGGATAACCCTAGTATTTGGAGCATTAACAAGCTTTTCCTTTTTCTGTTTTTCTCCCTTGTTGTCTGACATGTTTTTATGTTTCAAGTTTTTAAAATTACACATCTTATGCAATTGAAAATTTTTAGGGAAACTGATTTGATGAGCATCTATTTTCCAACAAGCTGATTTTGCACTGTTCCGAGTTCCACTTTGACAGAAGCCTTGTCAAAGAGCAATTATAACATGCTCACAATCAAATTGACATGTTTACGCTGCTTTGGCTAGAAGTCCTGTAATTCTCAACAGAGTAAATAGGGCAAGATCCAACATGGCTGAGATTTGCCAAAAATTTATTCTGTGCTTGAAGTCTTCATTCTTTCACTAATGTGATTAAGCTGTAGAAAATATTCTTCCTCTCACTTGAAATTCTGGTCTGCATGTGGCTTTATGATGCTCTAGAAAATGTTCATGAATGTAAGGTAACAATTGATCTCGAAGTAGCTGGTGGCGAACTTTCTTGTTTGATGGATACAATTGCTCGTGTGAATTACAATGAGATAACCAATCATTTCTTCTTTTTCTGATGTGATTATTCTATTGACAAACAAGTTAACAACCTCTTAAACTGTTTTTTATTTGTTAGATATTAGAATGCTAAACACCTTGATATTTGGTTTACATTCAATATCAGGTACTCTGTTCTTGATGTTATTCTTCGTGCACTTGAAGCCCTCTGCGTTAAAGATGTATATTCTCAGGAAATCTGCTCAAATGAAGAATTTTTCCGACTAGTCTGTGACTTGATCAAATTCCCTGATAAAGTTGAGGTAATTTGCAGCTCTTTCAGAATTGTAAAATGTAAAAACTGATATATGATTTAGACTCTGGATTTATAAATTATCGGTTTTCTTGTTCTTTCTCTGTTTCTGAGTGCTTGAAGATTCATTTACTTAAATTGCATCTTGAAATTAGAGTCTATATTCCTTCCTGTTCATCTACAACAAAGACTACTTTGCTTTAGCATCTTGAAATTTTGATAGAAAGCCTGCATCAGGTGAACTCTTCTATATTTTTGAATTAAACATTCTTGCTTTTTCCGAGTTTAAGGAGTATTTGTCTTTCTTCTTGGTAAAAGATTGTTTATCATGCAATGAACATCATTTGTTGGCTGGAGTTTTGCACGTCAAATAATCTTGGATGATAATATGCTCGCTCTTAATATTTGTCTTTCAGGTTTCTACCGCCTGTGTGACTGCTGGAATTATAATTGCAAATATTCTGTCCGATGTACCTGATCTAGCTTCAAACATATCTCAGGGTATATTATTTATGTTTGTTATCTGCAAAAGCTTCTCTTTATTTGCATAGGTCTGGGCTATTATCAAATTTGTACTGACACCTTGGGGCTACCCAGATTTTTCTTTCTTGCAGGGACTGTTTGATATTTTCCCATTTACTTTGGATGATTCCGAAGCACGACGTGCGTTATGGAGCATTATTGCAAGGTTACTAGTTCAGGTTCGGGAGGATGAGATGAGTGCTTCTAGTCTACGTCGATACGTGTTTATTCTGTTGAGCAAATCTGATCTGATAGAAGATGATCTTTTTGATCACCAATTTGATGAGAACAAGGAAAATGAGAGCTTGGCCACCTGTGGCAGAGAATCAAATACCAGAACCCTAGCTGTATCCTTTGGTTTGACTTTCAAGCAACAAACCCATTAATTCTGCGGAAGAAAAATAAGAGAACTGCCAATTTATTGCGCTTATATACTTTTTTACTATGTTGTTCAGATTCTTCAATTTTCTTGAAGTACCTGTGTCTGATATATATCTGGACATAGGTATGGAGATACGATTCTCCAAGGACCCTCTAAATACATGAAAATTTTGAAAAATTTTGAAGATACCCATGTCGGACATATACACTCGAGTCTGAGTAACATAGCTTTCTTGTATTTATTATTCAGGTACTCTTGCAATATCTTTGTTTCCCCTGACCTTTGCAACAGCTTAGAAGGATAACCAGCATGCTAAACAAGTGGAATGCTTTAAAGGATTCTTTCGAGAATTATATGGTGGAGGAACACGAAAATGATGAAAAAATTCGTAGATTGTTGGATTGCTGTCACAAACACACTGCGTAAGCTCCTTATCCTATCTGTAATTATTACTTCTAGCAATGCTTCAAATGATGGTCCTGGACTTTGGTTTTGTCAAGAGTCTAGTTAGTTTCTTGTTTTCATTAAAAAAAGCGTGGTTTTGTCATAATTTTGCAAAATTTTGATATCTTACGTGTTATCATGCTCGAGTAAAAGTTTAGCTACAATTCCACTTATCAGCGTAGATGATTTCTAAATCAGCTAGTTGTGTCTGGTGAGATCAGTGATGAAAAAAATGGACCGGATCGAACTGTTTGGTTGAACTGGTTCAACTGGGAACCAAAGGTCTATCTGGTCCGGTGCTGTACGTAGAATTAGGTGATGTTTGAACTGGCCTAAAATCAATTCAACCGTTGAAAAAAAAGAGAAAACTGGGGTTTTTTTTTAGTTTTTTTTTTTTTCAAAAATATTAACGACCATAACTTCTTAGATTTGTGTTAAAGACCATAAATACCACAAAACCAAAATATATATTCTTTTTAGTTAATTTATTATATTTATTACTTATTTAACATTAAAAATATTTTTTAAAATTTAAAATTAATTTAATTCAAACCAGCCACTTCATCTTGGTCAGGCCGGTTGAATCGGGATGTCACACCCGAGCCCCCTTTTCATTTTTTTTTTTTTTTTACATTGAGTGAGACACTGAAACTTGACTTGGCACATTGTACTGCTGTCTGTTTTTGCTATTGCATTGCGCTTTACCAAACATGCATTTGATAATTTCATGTTGGCAGATCCGGTGCTGAATAATCTTTTTTGAGGCAATGTTGCATGAAAAATCTCTGCCCCCTCAACCTTGTTCCCCCATGATCAGTATTTGCTATTCTAAACTCCCTAGTTTCGAATTTGAGATTCCTGAATCACGTCTGAGAAACTTTAGTTCCCGAAACATTACTTTTGTCGAAGAATATGATATCCTTGCTTTTGGATTCTTGAAGAAATATGGCTCTATGTTCTGAATTCAGTTGCTCCTTTCTATTTAAAAGCCCAATTCCTTGCAACCACCTGCTTCCTCTAGAAATTTGTCAGCTTGGAATCAACTTAGAAATCCTTGAGAGCTGGAATTACTTGTTCAAGGGTTAAGCTATTGACTTGACACATCCGATCTGAACAGGACGGGATTTGAGATAAGATATTTTAGATTTGGAGCAATTTGGCTTGGATCACCCAAGTTAATAATACATTATGAGCTACACGGTCGTTAAACCTGTTAGTATATATTTACATGATACATTCCAAATATTAACTAGTTGAGAAGAAGAAAATCTAATATTCGAGTGTCGCAATTGGCCAAAGAAAGAAAAGAAAAAGATTTGATTTTTTTATTGTGTTTGTAGGTTACATATAGCATATTTAAAGACTGACTTGGATTATTACAGACAAATTATAATTAATGAACAAATGGAAAATCACAGGTTCTAAATCAGAACCATTTTTTCCATCCGCAATTCAAAGTAATAAATAGAAGTGAAAATCACATGGCAATGTAAGAGTTTAACCAAACTCTCTATAACACAAGTCAAGCAGCAACTAAAGCCAATTTGTTTTTATCAGAAAATGAGGGAGATCCCACTGCTTAACAGATCATCGGCTAAAATTTTGTTTGCAGCCTCCGATGGATGGAATCCATCCCAGAAAACATATTCAGATGCATTTGCACATGTTCCAATGGACTTGTGATTGCACAATATCGATGTTTCCAGTAGTCCAGTTCCACAACAAGCTTTTCTTGCCTCGGCAAAACCTGTTGAAACATTGATTAAACTATATTTGGTGACTTGCCAAGAAATTAAATGAAACAATAAATACTAAAAAAAATGATAATTTACCACTTTCGGCAGGCTTAGTGACAAGGTCGTAGAGAGGTTGGTAGATGTCGAAGACAACCAAATTAAGGCCGGAAAGCTTTTTCTGCAACCCTTGAGATGTGGCATTGAGTTTGTTGTTGAACGAAATTGCATTGCTATTTAACTTAGCCACACATTCGTTGCTATCGGACCCAAAAACTGTGATGGCTGCTGGCAAGCACCCCAGCGGTGGCAGTGTTGTCACTCCAATTTTCCTTGCTCCAAGCTCATACAAGCTCTGCAACAAAACTTTTAACTTAAACCAAGTTCTAATCTCCAAATAAAATCATATACCTAGGCACGGATCTTTGAGTTTAATATCTCGTATTTTTTGTCTTTCAGGGGTTAATTTGGTTGTCTTCTAAACTACTTGTGTTATCAGAGTTGCAACAAGCAAAAGGAAAAAATTAGTTCCAAACATGATTTTTGTAATAAATACTGTTGCAACGTGTTTGGCATGCAAATTTCGAGACTTGGATAAGATTAGGTGTTTACATATGTAACTATGCAAGTCATGTTTAGGTTAGATTTTTCTAGATTTCTATATTTTGAAGACTTATTCACTTTTAAATTATCCCAAAAAAATTAACGTGAAAGTGACCAAGATAAACCTGAATGAAGTTAGCATAGGATTCAATGAGAATATTGGAGAATTGGTCAGGTGTGTAGGCCTCGTATAAGAGAGGATTAATGTAATAGTTCTGAAGAAAGTCACTACTCCCGGAACTGATAAGGTAGAGGCCACCGGATATTATCGAAGAAGCGTTGGATTTCCCTGCAATTGCCACCAATTTATTCTGGTACTCCTTGAAGTTCTCCAACTGCTTAGTCAATGAGAGCGTATGCTGCAAAAGACAAGAACAAAGATTAAAAATTTAAAGAAAAAACAAAGATAATTGTTTGTTTTATTTTTGCTTACATATAACTTTGCTGTAGTATCATAGTAACCTGAAGAAGCCGATGCAAAATTGGCTCCGATCAATAGGTTTTTTCCTTTAGCCTTTTTGCTAAGATAAGCTGGTGGATAATCGGTGAAGCCAATGTTCTCAGCTGTGTTTAAGAAAAGAAAAAAAAAAAAAAATCAAAAGTATATATAAGACGAAACAGTATTAAAAAAGATAAACAAATTCAAAATTGTGTCCAGGGTTTATGGGATCAAAGACCAGTGAAGTCTGAGGCTAATTTTCCATTGCAAAATCTTCCAGTTGGTTTGTGATTCGCAAAGTCCCTTCCATAAGGAGGGAAATCTGCTTTTATAATGGTGTAGAGTTCGTTGTTGTTTCCCGCATCAACAACCGAGTCCCCGAATATGAACATAGCAGGAACAAGGGGCTGTCCCTTAGCCAATGATAGGACAAAGGCAAAGATAATAAATGGAGACAAGAAATAACTGAAAAACTTCATTTCCTTCACTCTGTTGGAGGCTATGAATGGACAAATTGGAAGTGGCTTTGAGGTCTTTTTGTTTCTAAACTGAGGTTATGCATTTATGACTTGGGATGAAGTTCAATATATATACAATTTTTATTGGAATCTCTGGTGTGTTAGGTGGTACTATTTCTATTAAACAAGTAAGTTCAGTTACCATCATTCAAAATCCCAAATTATTTAATTCTTTTTCGTGTGTTTAAGATGTACAAGTCTTAGGATAATCTGAGCCAGGATTTGCTGAGATGATTGTTAATCATTTTCAATATTGAACGAAATCACCCATGGCCATTACTTCTACTTTAAGCTGCCATTGATGCTACAGTATTAAGTAGTTCCATTGGGAGTTACTGGTAAAGCCAGTCTGGAGTATATACTTGACCACAGATCTGGCACCCAAAGTTAAAGAAGGGAAGAAAACAGATTGGTATATGATATTTATCTTGCTCTCAGTCTTTATTTTCTTAAAATATTTATGTCTTATATCCGTATTTAACACATATCGAATGAGGTATAAACTTTAAAGAACCCTCTAAATATATGAAAACTTTGAAAAACTTGAATGTACATGTATCAAATATATACTTATATCTGAAACTCTCGTCCAAATCCGAATAACATAATATAAGTATCGAAGTTTAATCAGCATAAAGTTAATGGAACCTTCCTTTCTCTTTAGCTAGACAGCAAGTAATTAAGGGTTATTATAATGTAATTTGGTATTGAAAGTGGGGGATTTCCATTGTTAAATCCGGATGCCATATCAAAATCAACAAAAAGAAAATGGCAGTAGTTCCAACTAAAATCCCTATGGCGTGTCTTAATGAGGTTCATTTTTGGGCTGTCCTAACTTCTCCTACACCCTTTTCATCTTTTTACCCAAATCAGGAAAAAAAAAAAAGGTAAACTAAAATAAAATGGCAGCTTGCATTTAGAAGCATTTAGCCAAAAAGTCATGACCTTTTTATTTTTTCTCCTTATTTTTGTATTGTGTGCCATCCTTATTTACTCATCTAGCAGTTCCCCAATCACTTTCAAATCCTTTATCTGTGAAGTAATAAGATACTACAAATTTTGAAACATGGTTTGGCAGATAAAGAGATCGGTCATCCTTTCTTTTACATATATTTATTTAAGAGGCACACCCCTCTAACTAGGGTGGTTGCTGCAGGAAATGAAAAACTCTGGCTTCCATTGTATGGACATTGTCATCTTTCCCTCGACAGGGTTTAATTATGGTAAAGGCAATAGATAATTGTAGTTTCTTGCTCCTTCGAACTTTAATTTAATAAGATTTTATATTTTAGTACAAAAAAAGTCATAATATGAGATAGAAAGGGAGATTGCAAACCGATATTATTTTTTTAAAACTGTTTATATGAATTAATTTAAATCGATACAAAGGGGATGTAGCTCAAATGGTAGAGCGCTCGCTTTGCATGCGAGAGGTACAGGGTTCGATCCCCTGCATCTCCATTTATAATATAAGTTTTGTTCATAATTGATCGATTGTTTGAGTGGAGCTTGTCCATGCATGTTACATAGAGTTGACTTAGGCACTTCCCAAGGCTAAGGGGGAAAAGAATCTGAACATTCCGAAAATCAATAAGTAGAAAGGTTTTTCCCCATTATTATTTTGATTACAAAAAAAGTGAGAAAATTACAACATTTAGAACATACAAGAAAATTGAGTACCCTACTTTATGCAACTTTCACTCAAGCAACAAAGGGCCAAAATGGCAAAATGTTATGTATGATTTCCATTCCAGCAAGGCAATGTTCCCTGTTAGAGCAAAAAATAAGGCTAATCTTTGATCAGGCACCCTTAGTTGCTTTTCATATGAGTTTTAATTTTTCAGCTGATCCTCTCAACCAAGTCCTAAATATTTCCATGTTAGTTAACCTCCATTTTTATTGGTTACTTGTTAGCCACTACTCTTTTCTTCTTCCTTCTGCCTTGCGGCGTCCACAACGACCAAGGTTCATCAAGCTCTACAACGTAGTATCACAACCGAAGGTTAATTTTCTCAGACATTCTTAAGATATCTGAGTGAATCCTATCACCTCCTATCTCTTTTCCGGTGGCTCCGGCTGCGACGCGCAATATGTCTTCAATCAGTGCGAAGTTTCCCATGATGTCAACATGTGCCCCACTCTCGATGCCCCTCCCTTCTAGCAGACTGGCCGGTGGCTTGTGCTGGTACTCCCTGATGTATGTAGCGATACCAGATGGATTAAACCGGGTTCTTCCTCTCCAACCCTTCGCGCACATGAATCCGGCGCTTAAAACCGGCACACTCTCATCTCCGTCTGCAAAATACACTCCACCTTTCAAGCAGCTACCATCTTCTCCATGGACAGAGCTATCAATCTGGTATGGAATGCTTCTGCACCTACTGCTAGGTGATAGCTTGTACACATACGATCGTTCAGTTGGAACTCCAACACCATACAAGCAGTATATCTCCATGTCCGGAGCATCGGGTAGTCTGAAAAAATAATTTCAGCTTTTGCATCATTAAGATAAAGAAAAATGGGATATTTTTGGTTGAGTGCATAATCTTCAGAAGTCTGAATTTGATGATCATGATCAGATGGGGAATGGCCAATATTGAGAAATAGTATGAATTCTATTCAAAATTAATATAAAAGACAATATATATAGCAATGAAATCTGTTCAAAATTAAAGCTGTCAAAAATTTATCTGAAGTGTAAATTATACTTACTTCATTTCAAGTGGATTAGACCAGTACTTGTAATGGCTGTATTTAGGATCATCAAGATTGTCTGCTATTCCATGCGAAAAATGAGCTTCAGCTCGTCTCATCATTTTTGGTGCCACAAACCGAAGCAGATCGAGAAGAGTTCTAGCTGTGTAAGCTTTATCTGCTGCAACATTTTGGATGCTTTGCCTGCTCATCTCATCGTATTCAGTCCAGGCCTCTCCATATGAAAAATTGAAATTTTGGGAAGCGCTTGTCCGCAAAAGTTCCTGACAATGAAACTTCATTATTAGTTTGCCAGCATAAAAACAAGATCTTTGACAACAATTAAAAAAAAAAAAAATCAAACATAACAGGTTTTCTTCTATTCTTATGCATTCGGTAAATTTCAAAGCACTCAGCTCTTAAGTGGTCTCCATTTTAGTAGTGAATTATTGTTCCGACTTCCAACAATCGAAAGAGCTAAAGTTTAGATACCTTTTTGCAGGGTCATTAGCTGAAGCATAAATGTATATATGTCCATACCTTTGAATCGACAGGGGGAAGCTTTGAAGAATGTAATATTGAGGCTGCCTTGCCAAAAGATATTATTCTTCCGTACTTAACTCTATCTTTCACTCGGAAACCTCTCTTCACGTCACTGTTGTTGACATTATTGTCACTTAGAGAGGTCTGAGAGTGTCTTTTTTTGGAGAAGTCGCAAACATGGCCTTCTTCAGGAGACCAGTCCATGTTTCCCCAAATGACCTCTCCACCTTTAGGCACCAATGACACGATGGAGTCCCACGTCCGAGACACCCGCATGAAATGTTCTAATGTCTGAAGCCCTAAAATATCAGAATCCAAAATTCCCGGTGCCATAGCTCTACAAGAAAACATGGTAAATATTTCAAGCTAATAGTATTCGGGATATTTCAGAACTTGGACTTCGGTTTGCATGTCCAAACTAATGTAAAAAACCAGGCATGTGAAAACCGAAATGATCAAATCATTAATAACATATTTGTGATAAAATGGTACTACGCAGCAATTTCATCTCAACTAAGCTTCGAAGGTACCAAATATAAAAGGGATTGCAAAAGCTAACCTGATATAAGCAATGTCTTTGCCCTCGGCCGAGAATAAACTACTGACAGCCTTTGGAACACCGAGAAACGCCGGACCAATGTTCATGATCGCCTTGATGTGCTTGGCACACCAACCTGGACCACCACCGCCCCCCCTGGGAGGAGGTGTTTCAACCCATTTAAGAAAGTGAAGAAAATAGATAACTCCCATCGAATGAGGCACCACTACCACTTTCTTATAGCCATTGGTTATATACATTAGCTCAATTTTACTCTTCAGCCTACTAAGAGCATGGTCCCGAATCTACATATCCCCAATCAAAAAATATATTAGTAAAATGCTCAATTTATTATGTTAAACTATGTTTTGTGCTGCAAATCGGCCGTGGAAGAAAAAATGCATGCATCAGTCTCATAATCTTGTTAAAGAATTTTAAGAATGCAATCCCTAACTCATTCCTGCTAAGCCTAAAACAGCAATGTTTTATTGAGATTGACACGAAAATAACACAATGCAACCGCGCAATTTAAAGCAAAGGATTAACCATTATCACCTCTGTATTCTGGAAAGCAAGCCTCCAATCATAAGCAGCCATATGCAAATTCTTACCCTCATAACCAATTTTTGCCAAGTTTTCAATGAGAACAGCCCACACGAAATATCCAGGAACGAAATAGTCAGCCGCAACCATCCCTGGAATGGCACGAACCCGGATTCCTGGTGGGTCAAGACCGGTTTCCTTGTGCAAAGACAAGTGCTCCAACCAACACAATGGCCTAAATACCAATGGAGTGCCAAAAATTTCAACCCCAACTCAAGACTAAAGAAGCAATTAGCACATGATAAAAAAACACTTAGTTTTAGAATTTTTAAGTACCTCTTGAAGATTTCAGTGAAGCTACCACCCCAAAGGCGTTTACGAAACAGACCATCAGCACAAGGCCTGCCTTCCCATAGCTCTAGGCCACCAGTGACAATGCCAGGGACTAAAACCACAGGGTGAAGAGCCGTCAAGCCTTCACTTTTAAGCCTGACTCCTGGGCCTGGTAATTCAGGGATCCGAAGCAATGTAACCGGCAGGAAGTGATACAAGAACAAAAGAAGCCACCAAGCGGTGCAAAGGTATCCAACCATCCAACAACAAGAATCTAAGCATCTCCATTCCTTCGGCTGCCTCTTTGTTTGCTTCCTCTTCTTGTTGATTTCCAAGGCGAAATTGTTAGCGGAAATGACATCTTCTTCCTTCTTGTGAAGCTTTTGATCAACCTTGGGTGACTGATCAAATGATTCAAACCCCACCGAAGAGCATTTAACTGCTGGCTCTACATAGAATAGCTTTCTAAACCGGAGAACCGAAGCCATCTCCGACAATAATAACCGACAAGAACAACACTAACTACCCATCAAAAGGAAACATTGCAAGAGCAGGAACATGTCACTAATATATAAAGACTTTGAAAAAGAAGAGTAGAAGACAGCTAAATTATTATAAAGCTGAGAAACAGTGATCAGCTTTAAGATCATTAGCCGTTACAGAAAGGGGAAAAAACACGTTATGAAGAAGTCAAGTTATGGGTGTCTGAAAATTTCGCTAAGAAACAAACGCATAGATAAGAAACAAAAGATAAATCATACTCTTTCTCTTCTTTTTCTTTTGAAAAAGAAAAATATGTTTAGCGAAAGTGAAGTTGTTTTGGAAGTAATCTGTTGAGGCTGATGAAACCGAAGGAGGGCCTTGTTCTTGTACATAAATATTACACACACATACACATGTATGTATATATATATATATATATATATATATACATATATTGTGGAAGATGGGAGTTGAGGCTGATGAAACCGAAGGAGGGCCTTGTTCGTGTACATAAATATTATACACACACATACATATGTATGTATACATATATATATACACATTTATTGTGGAAGATGGGAAAAGGTATAACAAATTATGGTTATGGAGTTTAATGACACTTGTCATGGACTTTACATGCATGAGCTGACGACCCTTTATCAGCTGTCACCTTCTATCTGTCGAGAGGTTTCTAAATCACGCGTTCATTTCTTCTGTGTTCTTTTGTCAAATTTAAATTCCGATTCGAAACCTGTTTTTGATTAAGTCTGTCATTAGCGAATGTTATTACCGTCACTTCCGCGAATATATCAATAATGAAAAAAATCACGATCATGATTATTGCGTTCTAACTATTCTGCTTGCTTTCAATTGTAAATTTAACTCTTTTAGCCTCGACTTTTTACGATCCAAACTCCTCCACGCCTTTCCATTTCTCTCCTTTTTTAGAGAGCAGATTTGTTTATAGGACTGATCTAAGTTATAATTTGAAATTTTTAATTTTTTATCTAAGTTTGTATTAAATTAAATTTAAAATTTTATTTTATTATTTATAATATGATTAAAATATTAATTTTATATTAATATTTTTATATTTTATAATTAAATTTAAATAAAATTTTTTATTATTAATTAATAATCCCAACCAAATCAACTTAAATTTATAATATTTTTCTTCAAAAACTAACCATTGAAAACGTGTTTGATAAAGCGTATACTTGACGCCAGTCAAAGGGGGAAAATCAATGTCAACAGTTGAATTTACTATACTTCGTTAATCCGATCAAATTTTCCAAAACAACTTCCAATATTGCACTCAATGAAAATTGCTGTATTCAAATTTGTTTTCCAAATAATTTATTGGTCGACTCTCATATAGTATTATTCATGAATTTGCTGTTTACCCTAAAATAATAGACCTTCAATGAAGAATTTCTTTGATGCCTATTCTTCCTGTCAATTGATGTAAAATGGATTAGTTTAGATGATAGAGAAACTGAAAGTGTTACCCTTTCTAATTGTTATCAAACAAATTTGTGGGAAATTCGTAAGTTGAAGTTGAACCTTCATTTGCTTATGGGTAAGATAGTTCATCTGATTTAATAAACACATTTTGTATTATGCTGAATTCAGGTAAGAGTTTTGATAATTAGATTTGTTTGATTTGAATTATTATTTAAATAAAAAATTTTATTATAGATATTAATATAAAAATATGTTTAATTTTTTAATATTATTTTTAAACGGTGAAGTAGGCTTGGGCAAGCTAACTAGGGACTAGGCAAAGGAAAAAATTCTCTAACCGGCCGGTGAATATCTCTGCGTTAAAATAGTCATCATAATTTTAGACACATTTTGAAAAGATGATACAAATATAATATGTTTAATAAATATAAAAATACTGTAATAAACATCAATATAATACGTTTTAAAATAATTAATATACATATTATATTTATATAAAATGGTCACATTTTACAATATGTTATTGTTTTTTCTACATTACTAACATAATAAAAATAATATTATATTTAATACATTAATAATATATAAATTTATATACAAATAATAAAACAAATCATACCAACTAATTAAAAATTTTAAAAATAAATATAAATAACTTATTTTTAATCATAAAAATATAAAATACAAGAGTTATCTAAATTAAAGTATGTTATTAAGTTATGAGTAATGGAATAATAAAAATGTAAAAATGATTTTTGTTTTTTTTTTTTTGTCTGTTAAGGCTGATAGCAGCAGAAAAGTGTACGGTTGGCAGTGTGACTTGGCGGCGAGAGGGGAAGGGAGAAAGAAAGGAGAGAATCCAAGGGGGGAGACAAAGAATGAAGGGAGGGTGGCACGGCTTTTTAGCCCCTAATCATGGGGGAAAAAAAAAGCACACACTACGAAAAACACAGTAACCCAAATTGTCTAAAAGCTAAGGACAGCCATGGTCTCATGGTCATGGACTGAGGATGGTGCTTGACAAACCAGTGGACCTCGAGAGACGACTCTGAATTTACCATTTTTTGCCGAAGAGAGGAGATACCTCAACAAACAAAACAGATGCATCCATTAGTGGAATTTGAAAGGGAAACTCTGTTTCAGAGGCAAGCCACCGTTGGTTATTACGAAAATTTTACGATTTTGTCTTAAACAAACTTTTGGTAAACATAAATTTAAATTTTTACATATATCTTAACAGATTTTCACAATCTTCTGATAAGAGATCGGTGGTGATGTTGCAGTAGAATAGCGTGCATGGACCCAATTGAGAAATAGAGAGTGAAGGCAGGGCACAATGTTTAAGAAGATGGGATATAAGTTATGAGTGGTGTAGTGGGTGTGGATGATGATGATATATTCTTCTTTGTTCTTTCGTCTGTTTCCAAAGCTGAGAATTTGTTTGTGTTTTCTTTTTCTTGGTTCAATCCGTGGTTTTGATGGTAGGAGTACATGCAGAAATTGATCAGATTGGTAACCCTCGTGACAAGTCATTAGGAACTCTTATGGGCCATGTATGGACGAGAGTATTTGTATTTTCCTCAGAAAATGACGGTATATGATGCCCCATTTTGGTCACATACATACACAAAACATGAGCTTTATTAAGAAAATAGTTACATATGTCTGTCCATCAAATGATTTAAAAAAAAGAAAAGCGAAAATTTTGTCACTAAACCCATTTCTCTAACTATTCTTTCTGTAATTGTTATCCTTTTTTAGCACAAGTAAAAGCAAATTAAAAATAAAAAAATATCATAGATATTGAGATTCAAATTTTATACGTGCTAAATATTAATTTTTAAAAATGATTTAATAAATTAATTAAATTAAACTTCAGATTTTACTCTTTTATTTATTTATTTATTTATTTATTTTATGGATTAGAAGGTTTCAAAAGAGGAGAGTAAGAGTCCGGAAAGGGGGAGATGGGTGCACTGAGAAATATTCAACGGATATAATTCTGCATAGCACCAAATTAAATAAATCAAAAACGGTTGCCATTCTTTGTGGTCCTTAATTTCTAAGTATATCCTTTGCTGTTGTATTCTCTATCAAGGAACCTAACTAATTGATAAAAGGGGAAACAAAACACAAAACAACATCATTAACTTTCTTTCTTCAATATGATACATGTAAGTATTTAGACTTAGTTTTTCTTTTTTCGTCTCTTTTTTGGTTACATTTAAACTTAAAATATTTAAGCCTTCGATCCTACTCGAGAATAAAACATATCGAACTTGCTATAATTTATCCAAAACCATCTTAATGTTGGAGCAGGGAAGGAGGCCCATCACAGTAGATCCAAAGACGAAGTCAGGCAATCCTAGCCAACACTTTAGGAAGACACCTGATTGCCTGTTAAGCTCTAGAAATGACGTCGCTTGATGCATTATAATTTATATAAATCTTCAATCCTTAGGTACTATGCTTTTGATTATTAACTCCCAATTACAAGGTGACACATGGTATATGATAAGACGTTTAAAATTAATATAAATAATT
>JBBYHL010000020.1:7453089-7466039 GCA_038381835.1 Adansonia madagascariensis
TAATTATTAAATATTAAATATTAAAAATTTGATTAATACGATCGGTTTGATTAATAATTTTACTGACTGATAACTAATTAAATTAAATAAATAAATCGACATAAAAATTAACATAATCATTAAATCAACTTAACTAAATTAAATTAACTAAATTTTATTAATTAAATTAATTTAAATCGATATATGATCGTCTCTTAAATAATTCCCTAAAACTTAAAAAAAAAAAAAAAAGTTGCAGTTATAAAATTTTCCAACTTCCTAGTTGGACGCTTCCGTCCCGTGGCCGTCCTTTGCCGTTATTAACAGTTTCAAGTTTAAACTTCGAGCTTCACAAAAATCAAATCAAAGAGAGATAAAAAAAAAAAAAAAAAAAAAAAAGAGAGACAGAAAGAAAAACAGAATGAGAAAAAAAACCCCACTCCACCACGCGTTTTTTGTTATGATGATTTGAAGTTGCAGGCAAAGATTTAGACAAAAAAAAAAAAAAAGCCTGACAGAACACGAAATCATCGTATCATTTCTTTCTTCTTTTTTTTTTTTTGGTTTAATAATATTTTTTCTTTTACTTTTCCTGCTTATCATTTGCCTTGTCCCATTGCCTGACTGCCTCTACCTCGTTCTTCTACTTCTTGGCCGGCTAAAGCAACGCCCTTCCCATCTTCCCATCACTTCCCTTTTGTTTCCCTTTATTTGTTTTACCTTTTTTTTTTCCTTCAACTTTGACCCACTTTTTTTTCATTATTTAACAGAGGGAGAGAAATGGATTCTGTTTACGTTTACCTCTTGCCTGGTTGTTTCCATGTCGTGATCTGAGCATGCTTTTTTTTTTTTTTTTTTTTCTGTAGCGTTAAGCATGTTTATTTATTCTCTTTGTTTCGACCGAAGAAAACTTGTGTGTTTTTCATTTTATTGTATTTTGCTTTGTTTATAATGTTTAAAAATGTTTGGTTTAGTTTAGTTCAGTGGTACATGTATGGTCCATGAAATGGACATGGAAATGGAGTTCCGGCTTTTGTTGGAGGAAAACAAGGCACTTGGGAGTTTTATTTTCTTAGCTGTAAAGTTCCACTGTTGCTTCCCGCACGCCCCCATTTAACCTTTGTCCCCTGCATCAATGTGGTTCTCTTTTTCTTTGTCTTTTTTTTTTCTTCTTTTTTTTTTTAAAGAAATTTTAAATTTTAATCTTTATGAAGAATTATACTGATTTGCTTCCTTCATTTTAAAATTTTGATTTTCGGGGGATTTTTGCCTTTTCTGGGAAAGGGGGGGGGGCATTTATTATAAGACAAAGACCTCAATTCAAAGTTGGAGTCTTTCCCCTTTCTCTCTCAGTCATGGCACCTGCAAAGGTTTCCGGGTTTTTTAAACAAGGAAATGACTGGTAAGCTCCAACACTTACTCTTCTACAGTTCTATCTCTCTAGTCCATCTTCTAATTTAAGTTTGTTTACAGTTCTTTGCTCTATTCCTTTCTGGGTTGTCTTATTTTTTTTTTTCAATTTTGTTACAAAATTGGAAATATTTACCCCTTTTTCCCCTCTAATTTTATGAATGAACAACAAAGTTATGAGCTCTGTGTGTTTTGACCAAATTTTGAAGAGAGACACTAGGTTGGGGCTATTAGCATAGTTATTCATTTTCTAATGGAGTTAAAAAGAATTACGGTTGATAATATGTTTTTTTTTATGGGTTTTGTAGGTTTTACAATGCAGGGTTGCCAAGTGATTTAACCATTATTGTGGATGGTGTGAACTTTCATCTTCATAAGGTAAGTCAATTTTTCAGCTTCCGCACTTATCCGAGGTTTTTTTTTTTTTTTCGTTTGGTCTTTGAGGCATTTACTCTTTACTTTTGTAAACAGCTTGACCTAAATATTGCATTGCTATGACCAACTTATTCTATTTCATGTTTTTATTTTGTTGTCAATGTTTTCATTCCGGAGCTAGATGATGTCATGTGATTATTGTTGTTCCTGGACTTTTTGGTCGAAAGATTATCGTTTTTCTTTATTTGCTATGATCATGTAGAGGCATTTTATCATTGTTTTCTTCCTCGTATAATCGAGCTATATGATAGTTGAGGACTGCGTGCAGACAGAGGAGCAGAGATTTCTAAATGAATGAAAAAGAAGAAAGAAAGAGTAAGACTGTAATCCGGAATCTAATTTAGATTAACTTTTTATAAGACAACCTTTTGCAGTGTATTGCTCCGTAATGTGTAAATATATGAAAAAAAACAAGGGTCATTAACCTTCTGTTCGTTTCTTTCTTTCCTTTGTCTACTTTCTTAATTTTTCTTCCTTTTATTTTCTCTGATCATTTCAATGATCCATGTTATGTTTCTTGGTAGAGTTTCTGCAATGGCTAGGTAATTTTTCTATTGTTTTGGTCGATGCAATTGTCGTAAACTTGCTTTTTTCTCTTTCTATTGCACCCTAGGTCTAAGACCGATGTGGTGATGTTATTTGATAAAAATGTTATGCTGTTTGATTGTCTATGACTGCAGTTTCCTCTCATGTCAAAATGTGGGAAGATCGCTTCCGTCTTTGAAGAACTGCAGAGAACTCATGATAAGACTTTTACCACAAAGCTCGAAGAATTCCCTGGTGGCCCGGACACTTTCTTGTTTGCTGCAAAATTCTGTTATGACATTCGGGTGGAATTCACAGCAAGAAATATAATAATGGTCTATTGTGCCGCAGACTACCTAGAGATGACAAATGAGTATGGGGAAGATAATTTACTTTCGAAGGCGGAAAATTTCTTCCACAAAAACGTACTTCGCAAATGGAAGGATTGTATATTGGGTTTACAAAGTTGCGAATCGTGCATGCCAAGGGCAGAAAAGCTCCACATATTACAGAAATGTTTGAATGCTGTATCTATGATGGTTTGTACAGATCCTAGTCTGTTTGGTTGGCCAATGATGATGTATGGTAGCCTACAGAGCCCTGGTGGAAGCATTCTATGGAATGGAATAAACACTGGGGCGAGAATACGAAGCGCAGAATCCGACTGGTGGTTCGAAGACATCTCATATTTCAGTGTGCATTTGTTCGAAAGACTTATTAAAACAATGGAAGCGAGGGGTATAAGATGCGAACATCTAGCAGGTGCCATAATGTACTATGGAAGAAAGTATCTACCGGGTCTGGGCCGATGGCAAAGCATGCAGGGTGGCAAAGCCAGGACTGTTGCAAGTTTTAGCTTGACACCTGCCACTGTTGATCAGAAGGTTTTATTGGGAAGCATTGAAAAGCTTCTCCCGAAAAAGAAGGGCAAGTCCTTCTGCCGTTTTTTACTTGGACTTCTTCGTGTTGCATCGATATTAGGTGTCAATCAAACATGCCAGGATTCTTTGGAGAGGAGAATAGGAATGCAGCTGGAACTGGCTAGCCTAGATGGTCTTTTGATTCCTTCTTACTCAGATTCTGATACTCTATATAATACCGATTGTGTTGAACGGATCATCCGTCATTTCGTGTCCTTAGAATCGGGGTTGACATTATTTTCACCACCATCATTAGATCTAGAATCATCACCAGCATCTGAGCCCTTAATAAAAGTTGCTAGATTAATGGATAGCTATCTTGCAGAAGTTGCTTCTGATGTAAATTTGAAACCGGGAAAGATACGTTCTCTTGCACAGGTCCTTCCAGAATCTTCAAGACCTTTGCATGACGGCCTATACAGAGCACTGGACATTTATTTCAAGGTTTAAATTTACTGAACTGACTTTTATTTAGATCGAGTTTATTGTTTTCAAGGATTGTAATTATTACTACCATTTTGCAGGCGCACCCTTGGCTTTCTGATAGAGAGAAGGAAGAACTTTGCAATATCATCGACTACCAGAAACTCTCCGTCGATGCCTGTGCACATGCTTCCCAAAATGAAAGACTGCCACTCAGAGTCATTCTGCAAGTCTTGTTCTTTGAGCAGATGCATTTAAGAACAGCTTTAGCCGGCTGTCTCAATGTCTTGGAAGCGGAAAGTGCTCCTACAGGTCAGGGGATTGCCCCAACAGAGATAGTGGGTCATGTGACTGCCGGTAGTGAGACAGCCGGCCAGATTGTGCAAAGGGATGGATGGGTGACAGTTGTACGTGAAAATCGAGTTTTAAAGGTGGATATGGAAAAGATGAGGTCTAGAGTTGGAGAGCTCGAAGAGGAATTCAGTAAAATAAACCAAGAAATGAAAAGGGTGACGAAATCACATAGCTCACTGAGTTCCCCCCGTGTAGTTGCCAGGAAATTCGGATGCAAGCTTCATCCAAAATCCTCAGATGCTCAAACAGATGTTGTTGGGAGCACAGGACCAACTCCAAGGCCATCAGTCGAGCAAGCTTGTTCTTCCCATCATTCCAGGCATCGGAAAAGTTTCTCCTTGTTTTGATAATATAACGCGTGGAAACTAACATCGTTGTTTCGACATACAAACACTAGGTGGGTGCTATTTCAGAAGTCACTCCAAAGAAAAAAAAAAAGAGATTGTCTTGTGTCGTACAGTATAGTTTTTCAAAATGTGTGAAAAAAAAAAGAAAAGAAAAGATATTCAAATCACCTACAGTTTTTGGTGCTAAACACTTTTCTAAGTATGAAATCTTTACCATTCATGATCTTTGGGCTACATTAAGGTTTCCTTTTTTTCATGTGGTGGGCATATATTTCTCATGAATGGTCAAGATTTCATGTGATGTAGAATTGTAAGAACTAAAGATTCGTAGGTGACATGAGCCTTTAAACAGCTCTTCTTCAGTTTCTTCATTGGATGGTTACTATTTTAATTTTTTAAGGGCACTGAATTTTTGAGGCTGAGCCCTCCCAATTGTGGGGGGCTTAATATTTAATACAATGTTGCCTTAAATGTTCTGGATTGGTGCCATTATAGAAGCAAATAGGTCCTTTTTCTCTTTTTGCCTGTTTTAAAGGGAATCTTACTGTTCTTGTTTGTAATCTTCATCTTTCCTTTGCCCTTCTTATTGGTTTACACATGTACAGCTCTTTAAATCAAGTTGTAAGTTTGTTTAAACATTTAGTAAATATCATGGTTTTCAAGTTACTGTTGTTGTCCAAAATTTTGCATCATTTTATTTATATGTCTGAGTATGTTGAAAATGTCAATCAATTTATGTTACTTGGGCTCAAAGGTGTGTCAAATATGGATATGCTTGATTTTTTTAAGTTTTTCAAATACTTAAAAGATCATGTATGAATAGATCTATTCAATGGCCGAACGAATCATATTCATTTAATAACATAATAATTTTTATTTAAATATAATTATAAAAATATAAAAATAATTTTTTAAGTATTTTAATATATTTTGAATATTGATTTGGGCTTACTTACATCTAGGCAATGAATTTAAAATTGTTTCGGACTTCGGTTTTAACTTATGAATAAATTTATATATGAATATGTATCAAAGACGAATACTTCAAAGAAATTAAAAAGTTCAAAGAGCATAGCAGTCAATTATTGAAAATATATCTTGCAATGTAGCTAGAACGGTAGTTGAGGTGAGTAAAGTTGATTTCTTGAGAGACTCAAGATCAATTGAGTTTCAATTTTGTTCTTCGAAATGGTCTGATTTAGCAGAATTATCGTTGACTCAATGAGCAGTTTGGATTGTGAATTTAAGACTAGAGGCTCAAACTTGGAAAAACGAAAATAACTTCCTTTCGGACAAATTTAAGAAGCGCATTTCAATGCCCGTCGGTTTGGCCGAGTGGTTAAGGCGTGTGCCTGCTAAGTACATGGGTATTACCCGCGAGAGTTCGAATCTCTCAGGCGACGCTTGTTCTTTGATTTTTCCCCTCCTCTGGTCAGCGTCCGATTTCTTGGCGAGCTTTTGACAACAGAAACCTTCAAATTTAGTCAAAATTTTGCCACGTCAATCGCGTAGCACCTGATCCTAACCCGCTCACTCCCTCTTCTCCCGCTTTGGGACAAAAAAATTTCCAACTTTCTTTTTTTTTTAATATATATTATATATATATCGCTCCCAATTTTATTTTCGACTCCGTCTTTTGAACGCTCTATCTCAATTTCGGTCAAAAAAATATCTATGTCAATACCGTCAAGCTTCAAACTCTCTGCTTTTTATAGCAGCGGAGGGAACGAATCAAAGACGAGTCGACGATCAAGATGAGCGTCTGGGCGAAGCATCACTTGTTGCACTGGTTTTCCGCAGTAGGTGTTCGTTTTGCCTACAAATTTTTTATGGTCGCATGCATTTGTAGATTGGAACAAAAGAGGTCAGACTGTTGCACTTATATTCAAATGCGTAAAAAACGAATATTAAAAAAAAAAAAAAAGTCTTAAGATGGTTAGATTTTCCATTGAAAAGTTTTCTTTACTAGGCTCTCCATCATGTCAAGCCTATTTCCTTTTGATTTTGGGTCAGCATTTGCTGTTTTCATGTTGATGGTTGATTTTTTCTTCTTAATGTTTGGATCTACCAATTGTTTTAACTCTTTTAAAACTAAACAAACAAAAGACAAAAACAAAAAGGTCACAGTTATTCTAATCTGAGGCAAGCAGTACAAAAATGGGTTGAAAGAAATGCAAACACAAATTGCACATTTTCTTCCTTTGAATTGATTCACTTTGTTGAATTCATCGACTTTATTAATACCAACATCCCCCACTTTCAGAAAAATAAATAATAATAATAATAATAATAAAAATAAAATAGCCATCCGTTTTTTTCACAAAAGAAAAAAAAATATTGTTTTAATAGGAGAACTTGATTTTGGTTAAAATTTATTTGGAGATAAATTAAAAAATTAAAAATTTATTTCGACGTATATTAAAATATCAATAATTTATTTAAAAGTAATAAAATATAAAAGCTTTCTTAAATAAAGCGGTAATATTTAGAAACTTATTGATTATTTTGGCTTCATTAAAATTAATTTTTTTATGAGACTTGTATAATTAGGATTGACACTCTTAACTTTTAGTGTAGTTTTTGGTGTCCTTCTAAGTAAATTAATTAATAAAATAAGCACCTAAACATCATTAATATAAAAAAAGTTTGATTTTGATTTTACAAATAAAATTAAAAAGTTATTAAATGTTTATTTTTTAAAATTATTTTTTATATTTTTAAATATTTTGTAAAAGTATGTATCATTGTATTAATATTATTTTTAAAATTTTAAAATTTTTAAATAAACTTCAACAAAATTTAAGGTAAGAAAATATTAGATATAGTAATATATAATATAATTATATAAAAAATTTATAACTAATCCATTATTTTTTTAAATGATTAAAAACAGGAAATTTTTTTTTAATAATAATAATAATTAAATACTCCTTATAAATAAAATTGTGAAAGGTAAAAGAAAAAAACTAACGCGGAAAAAACAAAAATAAACGATGTCTTTAAATTTTTTTTTGTCTATTTAATTGAACACTAGTTATATAAATAAATAAATAACTAAAGAGAAGTCTGTCGCCAGTCCAGCTCTTTCCGACGGCTTTTTTACGTCTAAATTTTGTTCCTCAGTCCACCTTCTCTCTCTTTCTCCTTAAATCAAACGAAATACTTTTATTTTTCGTTATTTTTCATTTAAATTTCCACTTTTTTTCCACTATCGTATTTTCGCCTCCAAAAATTTTTGTCTTTTTTTTGGATGCCGGATCCATATTTCCGTTGCCGTTAAAAGAAAAGAGGGAAGAAAGATCTGGAAAAATCGAGGCGCAGATCCAAACGGGAAGAAGAGTTGGATCTGATCGATAAGGTGGTATGGCAATGCACGGGATGAGAGGGCTCTCGGTTTTCATTAGTGACGTTAGGAATTGCCAGAACAAAGAGCAAGAACGCTTACGTGTAGATAAAGAGCTTGGCAACATCCGTACTCGCTTCAAAAATGAAAAGGTTAGGGTTTCAAAGCAATTTTTTTCAATTTTAAGATTCCATATAAACAGAATGATCGGACATACTTTTTAAAGTTTTCAATGCTTCCAATAGAACTTTTGTCGTAGCAGTGAACTTTAATTTTTTGTTAATTATATTTATTTGATTTTGATTTTGTTTGGGAGCAAAACGTAAACTTATTAAGCTGTTAAGATTATTTAGGGTTTATCACTATGTTATTTATTTATTTATATATATATTTTTTGAAGTAAAGAAACTAGCTCCTTATATCCATAATTACCTTTTGATTAAAAGCCTATGCATTTTTAAACGCCATAAAACGCATCATTTTTTATTTTGATTCCAGTAGACTATTAAGAGCAACTTCTAATAAGTAAATTTCTCTTGATTTTATTAGGGAAGACTTCCTCACTGTTTCAGAATAGTGGTATTAGCTGTTTGAGTAACAAAACTGCTATCTTTATAAGCTTTTACTGCCACATTTCTTCTTATTACACCTATGCTGTAACTTATCTTGAAATATTGTGTATAGAGTTTGTGGTAGGAATGGATCTCATTGTCTTAAGAATTCAAACAATTTTTGCGGCTACCTTTTGTGAAAATATTTTTAGTGTTATTAGATGTTATTATGCTTGCTAATCCTAAGAAACTCTTGCAACTTGAGCTTCCGGTTAAAGGCTATTACATGTAGTATTGAACCTTCCAAACATGTATAGTCTGTGGTACTATAGAGGTACCAGCTGTCTGTAGTGCTACAACACTCTTATCAAATAAGTTCGATGTAATTATTGGAAGCATAAATTATATAGAGTATGTAATTAAATAGGTTTTATGTGATAAGTTTCCTCTATCTGACTACTGAATGAGGTCCTGGAGTGCATTTTGAAGAGTAAGTTCCCACTAGTTTTGCTGTGAAGGCCAGGAAGATGATGTTGATTGTTGTATGTTCATCGAGAATCATGTTTAACAAGGCAAAAATTTGCACTATGTTGTCAAAATTTTAAAATTGTATGCCTTAGTGAGGATCTAAGCTTTAAAAATGTGTTTCCATGAGTTAATAAACTTATCAATCACCCGGCATATTTGAAGCAAATATTCTTTTTATTTGGATGTTATATATCTGGCTGTTTGTTGATATTTAGAAGAGATCTTTGTGATTTGATTTATGTTATCATTTGTGTCTCTCTCCTCCATCTCTCCTAACCTCCCTCTATGGGCTCATTTTTACGTGGTCCTTATTTGAGCTTTTTCCATTTAACATTCCCTAGTTGTGCTCTACAGTGAAGGGAAAAACACTAATCAACCTAATGAACATTTCCTTTTCCCCCCTTTCTCACTACTATAGAAAGTCAAAGAAAGTAATTTGTGCTTTAAGATGAAGTTGTTATATATTAGAGTCTTGTGTTTGTCCTTCCCAAGAAGTTGCATACTGCCAATTTTTTATAGAAGTTATGCCTGCTTGGGAAATTTTATTTATGTAATCATCGCGTAATCTTATATTCCTACTGGTTTGTCATTTTTTATCCTTAGAGAGGATCATATAAATCGGCTCTAGTCTCAGTAAAAAAACTTAAACTGGATTTTCTTTTGTTTCACATTGAGTATTTGCGGCATCAAACACGCTAAAATATTAGGTTGTATGCTACAGGAATCCATATATTTATTTACTTAAGTGCTGTTGCTAGAATTTCAGCCAGGTCTTCTGCTCCAAGAAAGTAACCTTCTTGTTTTAATATGAAGTTTCTTTTTGTTCTCTTTCTGCTTTCATATTTGACTTATTAGGGAGGAGTTTAGCTTATTCTTTTATGTGAAATTTAAATCCTAGATTTTCCAAATTCTGTCCATTATCCTAGAAACTTTTACATGTAACCTTCTAGTACCTTGTCAGGTGACAAGGTCTTTTTAGTGCCTTAGAAGATGAGGGAGCAGTTTCTTATTGAAAGTTTATGTTATTCTGACAGGGATTGACACCTTATGAGAAGAAAAAATATGTTTGGAAAATGCTTTATGTTTACATGCTCGGTTATGACGTCGATTTTGGTCATATGGAAGCTGTTTCCTTGATATCTGCACCAAAGTATCCTGAAAAACAGGTAAGATCCATTTCATTTTCCCTTTAATATGATAATTTACAAGACGTAAATGGAGGGCAAAACCTACTGGACCTATGCTCTACAAAGAACATCCTGTTATAACATCCTGGACCTATTGGACCTATGCCCTAAGAAAGAAAGGGGAAAAGGGCTCACAAAACTTGAAAGCTATATCCTTTATACTCGCATCGAGCTAACAAGGCAACATATTGAGAGATCCCAACTTTTTCTCACTGCTTAGTGTCTGCTCTAAAATGAAAGCGATATCCTTTATGCTTGTTGTTAGATATAATAAGTCTCCCACAACAATAAAGCTGGCAAGTGATTGGTCCTGTCTAAGCATTATAGCATCCAACTCTCTGAAAGTATGACATCAAATAAAGGATTTATTATGGAAGCCTGGATAATATATGCATTGTATACTCTTGCATATTTTCACATATTGAGCTTATTTGGTTTACCATATTCAATAAAAGGTATAAATCTCATGCTTTGAATGCTTGATATTGAAGTCTGCATGTTTACATTTTCTCTATTAAGTATTTTCCTCTTTTCTTTATTTGACTTTTTTTCTCCTATAATTGGCTGTAGGTTGGATACATTGTGACATCATGTTTGCTCAATGAAAATCATGATTTTCTCAGATTAGCCATTAACACTGTACGCAATGATATAATTGGTCGAAATGAGACTTTCCAGTGCCTGGCATTAACCATGGTAAGGCTAAAAAAAAAACTGCTTGAGGTTCTAGCTGCCAATTTGCCATCCATGGGAGCTTTGTTTGTGATTTACAACATCGCACAGCTATCCTACATGCTTAGTTGAGATGGATAGGGAAAATAAGATTTAGTCTGTGACATAGTTGAGTTTTTTTTTTTTTTTTTTTTTTTTCCTCCCCTCTCTCTTTTCTCAAGAGAAGTTCTAGCTCGCTTCTCTAAATACTATTCATCATTTTATAATTTACGTTGTAGCTTATTGTTCCTGGATTTGCAATAGGTTATCCTATTTTTTGTTAATCTAATGCCATGAGGGAACTCAATGTTTTATTGCTTTATGCCTCAGATAGTGTGTAAAATTTTTAGCTATTAATGTTCTGCTCGCTCTTTTACTACCTTTTGTTGGCTGATTTATGAACACTTAACGTTTTCCATATTGTATTCTTATCATCTGTAGGTTGGGAATATTGGTGGGAGAGAATTTGCTGAATCTTTGTCACCTGATGTTCAAAAATTAATTGTAAGATCAACCATAAACTTTGAAGTTCAAATGCTTCGTTAGAACATAATTCATACTGATAAAATCTGTTATTCCAGCTTTCTAGCAGCTGCAGACCACTTGTACGGAAAAAAGCTGCATTATGTTTGCTGCGGTTGTACAGGAAAAATCCTGATGTTGTCAATGTTGATAGCTGGTATGCTATAATGTTTAAAATTTTATCCCAGTTGGCTGTTTTACGTTGTTTCCTGTGCTTATTCTGAATTGCTTTTCTTCCCCTATGTTTTAGGGCTGATCGAATGGCACAGCTTTTAGATGAGCGTGATCTTGGTGTTTTGACATCTTCTATGAGCCTTCTTGTCGCTTTGGTGTCAAATAATCATGAAGCATATTGGACTTGCCTTCCAAAGTGTGTTAAAATATTGGAGCGCCTTTCTAGGAACCAAGATATTCCACAGGAATATACTTACTATGGTATCCCATCTCCATGGCTTCAGGTTTGTTCTTCTATTTCACTCTTGCAACTATGAATTTGATGCCAAGCTTGGAAAAAAAAGCTATGTGTCCGGTCTGATTAGTATGTATTACAGTATAAGTATGTTCTAAGTGAATAATTCCTTCATTTCCCTCTTGGATATGTTTTGCACACCAGGCTATTTGGTACTTGCACCCGGTTGTTTTCCTTTTTTCTTTGTTGGGGTGGATGACATTGGATATTAGTAATTATCATTGACTCATTTTTGGTAAAGTTCATCTTGATGTTTATTATTTTCTGTTATAACAGGTTAAGACAATGAGGGCTCTCCAGTATTTTCCTACCATTGAAGATCCAAATACCAGAAGAGCATTGTTTGAGGTCTAAACTTTCCCATATAATTCATCTTTTGACTTTTTAAAGATTATGTTGATATTGATGGAATTTGAATGCTGTGCAGGTCTTACAAAGGATATTAATGGGAACTGATGTTGTGAAAAACGTCAATAAGAATAATGCATCGCATGCTGTCCTCTTTGAAGCCCTTGCTCTCGTAAGTTTACTACTGAGTTCTGGTTTAGCATATGAATTTATTATCGAAGACATTCTCTGGCATTACATAATTCTAGAAAGATTTAGTTTTTCAAACTGGAAGTGACAATTGTACGAAAATCTTTCTGAAATTCCCCAAAATATGGGCTATTAGATGGTTTTTTTATATATAGTTTATGGCAAGCAACATTCTGTACCATTTTAGCATCCACACCTACATATTCTGCCCATTTTTAAGTATGTAATGGAAGTATTTTGATGTGGATGATAACACCTTTCACTCTGCACATTCAAATGAGGAAAGAAAAACATAGTGTTTTCAAAGTAGCAACCTATCTGCTTTCTTGCTTCTTATGACATATGTTAGCTATATAATTAACCCTCTCTGGGTGTCTCTGTGAGCTTACACATCATATAAAGTATACGACCATACACATATGTCACTGTTCTAATCTTCTAAGCATGTTTGAAGAGTTCTTGCTTCAGTTGTGTTGTGCATTGGCTCTCACCATTGCAGGTCATGCATCTTGATGCCGAAAAGGAGATGATGTCTCAGTGTGTTGCTCTTCTCGGGAAATTCATTGCTGTTCGTGAACCAAATATCAGATATCTTGGTTTGGTAAGTTATGGAATCACAATAACTTATCTTTTTATCTTTTAAATTATCTTGTTTTCCAACTGTAGCAAATATTTTTATATGTGCCAAATCAGGTTGGTTACCTAGAAC
>JBBYHL010000020.1:7483568-7493990 GCA_038381835.1 Adansonia madagascariensis
TTCCTTACATCCTCCAAATTTTCACCAGATTTAAAAGCACCAAATACATGCATGTTTTCCGAAATTCAGAAACCGACTCTACTCTTTAACTTTCCATACTAGTTCATAGACTCACCAATTCCCTCATCAAAAAAAATATATATTCATGAGTCAATCTGGTAACAAGTAGCATAATTCATAGAGTATAAGGTATCAATATACAATTTGATCCTCTCCCTTAAGAAAACAAAATAAGACTCTTATATACATGATTTGTGAAAATCAAAGCAGCCCAATTAAATGTATTTTAACTTCACCATCATAAATAATGGGAATACAAATATACAAAAAAGGGTTTTAAGTAACTTTAAAAAAAAAAATTCTTAATCAAAAGTGGAAAATGTCCCCTCTGGACAATTTCAATGCTTAAAAACTTGGATACAACGTTTTTATAATTCTAAAATTACAACACAAATGGATCCCTCTGGATCTTCAAATATACATAAATAACTTAAATCTCTATAGCCCCCCCCCCCCCACAACAAAAAAAGTTCCCATTGGTGTGATGACAAAGAAAGAACAGTTCAGACAACTATTTACCAATATGAGCAAAGCAGTCATCCCCATGAAAATGGCTATTTGATGAACTTGGAAGATATGTGATGATATAGGCTTACATGCCTGAAAAAAAAAAAAATTGTCAAAGACCAACCCATTTCACCCATCTGAAAATCCGGCCGACCCGGAAGGGCAACTCGTAGTCTTTGACGACTGCAGGTTCCCTTCTTGCAGCTTCAGATTCCGACCATACGTAAACCCCGCGTTCTTGCCGGCTTCCAGGTACGGTGTTGTCCAGTATAACAGCCACAAGGAATGCTATTACCATGTGTAATGATAGCAACATATTCATAACGTAATTTACCTGCCCAAAAAAAGGACATTAATGAGTCAATGCTTAATTCTTGGTAAAATATTTGATGGCAGCTAGCTGTAAATTAGAACAATCAAAGGCATCTATTCATGAATAATGGGGCATACAAGAGCCCAACATTTTCTTGGATTTTATTGAAAAGGATTTACAAATAAATAATAGCTCCATGTATCAACACACTAGATGATTATCGTATTAAGCTTAGGTCTTTGCACAAGTATCATACCAATTACCCTCAATCTAAGAGGATCATTTCAAGAAACCACGGATTTTGCAATGAATGTCTAGTCATGCAACCTATGTTACCTGGACTCAAGGGTAAATGTCAAATACGAGCATTTGTCAAACATAGGTATAATCATTTTTTTTTTTAAGTTCCATATATTCGGTGGATCATACCCTCCACAACCATATCCGAATGTGCTCGACAGAGGCCTAATGGAAGTCTTACTGATCTTCATTATATCCTTTCCATTTTACACCAATCAGTACATAAATCTGATAGAACATGTAAATTCCAAATTGATAGTTAAATCAACGTTAATAAGATGCATACCCCTCCATATTTACTGCGGAAAGGTCCATGAGATGTCACGATATATGGTTGAAAATAACTTGGAACCGACAAGTTCGAATTTGGAGAGATGCCATATTGCTGAAAGTAAGCTGGTATTGAGAGGGAGAAAAATAAAGATAATCCAACTATTATGATATTCCGAGAGCTTCCCGCCTCACTATAACGTAGATTTGACAAACCCAAAGCTGCAAGCATTGCCCACATGAAGCACAGGAGAGCGGCAACCATGACTTCAGGAATTGAAGCAATAAACCCTCCAACTTTACCTGTGTATGGCAGAAATGCGGTGAATACAAATTGAGAAAAATAATTAGAGAAAAAAGGAAAATGAGATTCCAATCTTCACCGTTATATCCAATTCATAGGCATTTTTTTCCATAAATGCATGCATCATATAAGACTGATTTAAGGCATTGCAAATATCAGACTAAACAATTAAATTTATCAATAATAATATATATTTTTTCCTTTAATGTGGGTTACAATAAGGCTAAATCGAGTTCGTAGTTCCTAACTTCCTCATCCAGACCTTTCCATATAGAATTCCAAATTTCAACTAAAGTGAGCAAGTCATACCAGCCTCGGGCTTATTGGCCTAAGAGACGGCTCACATTTCACCTCTCAGATGAGGGCGATTTCCTTCTCATTTCCCCCTTTTTGGGAGCACATTTCCCACCAGGAATACAAAGCCAGACCTTTAAGCAGCTACTTAACTGATTCATTGCATGACATGTGTTTTTTTTTTAAATCCAAACTCAATGAAAAAAGGCATAAATGTTACAAAAACTTAAAAATTACAAAATTATATTAAAAGGTAGACTTGCAATGTTCCAGTATTACTTCAAAAATAAGAAGCAGTGTAACTCAATGGTAAGCACCATTTATCCCCCATGCAATAATATTTTTCTCCATATCGTTCGCTCAATGCCACCATCAATGTTATAAGAGGAAAATGAGACGACAGCCAATCATTTTATGATGCCGGGAGATAAGAACATACATTCCAAATCAACTGCCAGAAATATTCCTAGTAATATATGCTCCTAATCAAGTTGCAGTTATTAAAAGCTAATTTGAATTCTCTTAGCTATTTGATCTATGCAAAAAAGGAAAAAATCATCTCTTTAGACGGATTAACAAGGATATTACAAGTTTTAGTGACATGGAGTCATCTTAAAAGTCCAAAAAGCAACGTGATTAAAACATACCGACAAGGGATAAGACTATCAAAACACATGCACCCAATTCTACAGCCCTCCGGCTTCCCATCTTAGTCACCGCAATTGTATGCACATTTTCAGTAAGCGTTGTGGATCCTGTTCCCGTACCCCAGAGACCAGCTAATATACTGGACAGACCCTCAAGACCAATTCCTCTGCTAACAACACCAGGAGTTGGAGGTCTGGATGACACCAGCAATGATGATGCATGGTATGAACCAACCTAAGAAATTCAGCAATCTAGGTAAAGTCAGGATCACATAAGCAGCTTCAACACAACAAAATGGAAACAAAGATGAATAAAGGCTGAAATCACATAACGTGCATGTGTTTCCATAAAATCTAGGAAAAAGAATTTAAACTATTGCAACTTGCAGCAGACATGAATTCTTTTATGGTTCGATAGTTCCCTAGATGTGAGTCAGCTTGGCTAATACAGGTACCAGCTCCACCCTAAGGCACTTCAAGAACTGAATATATGAAGGCATGCAAATGGATATACATGCGTGCATATGCTAGTTTAGATAATTTAATTGTCCACAAGGTCTCTTAAAGTGCATGTGTTTCCATAAAATCAAGGAAAAAGAATTTAAGCTATTGCAACTTGACGTAGACATGAATTCTTTTATGGTTCGATGGTCCCTAGATGTGAGTCAGTTTGGTTAATATGGGCACCAGTTCCAACCTAGGGCACTTCAAGAACAGCTTATATATTACGAAGTCATAAAAGTAGATATACATGCATGCATATGCTAGCTTAGAGAATTTAACTTTCCACAAGCATCACAAAGTTTTGCAAAATAAGTAAAGGGTCATAGGACATCGTGGCAACATAATAATTCTGTGCATGTGACTCAGAAAAATAACCAAGGTGATTGAAACCCCTAAGAGGAATCTAACCCTATGCTCATAATATATTAAAATATGCACCTAGATTAGCACTTCAAATGGGATAATAGAGAACTGATATCTCAGTCAACAGAAATGATTAAAACGATTTATTATTCCCTCCTTGAACATTTCAACCCCTAAAATTTCTGCCCTTCACTTTACCACTTTGACACCAGATCACAACATTCAAATAGACCTCAAAGAAAATTCAGCAGTCTTAGCACATGTTTCAGACTTTTTTTTTTTTTTTTTTTCTATTTCCAGCACCAAGGTTTTTTATTTCCCATCTTTCTTGGTAGGTCAGAACCAAAAACTTTTTGTTTATACACCGTCAACAGCGACAATAACGAAACTAGCACCTTTTTTTTTTCGCATGGAAACTCCAGGATCTTCCAAAACAAAATAACTAATGTTAATGCACAACAGATAACATGAATCACCACTGCAGATGCAACTGACGAAGAAAACTAGAATCAATGACTTGAGTTCAAATTGCAACAAAATTAAGAATCTACAGTAGATATACCAATGTTATAGATGATAGGAAACTAACCGAATCTACTGAGGCAATTATTGAAACTACACACATAACAATGGCCATTTTCCAGTGGAAGACAGGAGTTCCCCATTGTAACGGGTAAGGAAACCTAAACCATGGTGAAGATTTGAATGCATGAGATGTATCAACTCGACAGTGCTTCATCCTGGAAACATGTTTTCTGCAGTGCTCAGATATAATGTTTGAGGCAGGTATGTTGGTGTCACAACCTTTATAGCTATAGGCTCCTGCTTCAGTGAGAAGGAAAGCAACTGCCCACGTGATTAAAAGGCCCAGTGGAACCTGGCAGTTAGCAAAAAGCCAGATCATGGTCAGAAAATATATGCGCTGAAGCATTAAAAAAAGTGTACTGAAAAGCTAAAAAGAAGCATGCAGGATAATGATGTTATAACTCTGTAATGAAAGAACTTACTGCATAGATTAGAAATATGCGATGGCCGAGAACAGATATCTTACGAAGATACTGCAAACATGGAAACATATTGAGATGTTTTATCTCACAAATAGATAACAAAGAATATATCCAGATTGTATTTGTTTTCAGGTGGCAATAAAATGATCAACAATAATTAGAAGGAACAAAAACTTGAAAAAAGCGAAGTGAGTTTCAGGAACTTACAAGAGAAAAAATAATAACCAACAATATCTGCATGGCACCAAGCTCAAGACAGGTCCCAACCAGTGGGAAACCATAACTATAAAAAGAAAGTCCAACAGCAGCAATGGTAGGTGCAACAACCACTGGATTGATTAACCTGAAAAAAGAAACACAAATTAACGCGATATATAACACACCACTCAATGGACAGACTTTACGGCACGTCAGATTAGTATGTTATGATCAGACAGCTGCATTAAGCTGTTGTGGTTTGGAGCTTATTTGCATTTGAAATGATGTTTAGAGATGGCTTACCTAATTATTTTCATAAAAGCTATAATATAAGCAGCTTTGAAATCAGGTTTGCATGATGTTTTCGGTTGAAGCATATTGTTTGTAGCCTTGATATAATAACTCTAGGTTCTAACGTCATTCATAAGAATCATAAGATGATGCCCATACTTCATGATTGCTTGAAAAGGAGTGATAAAATGTAGTGGCTAATTAGACTTTGAGACTAGTAAATGAAACATACCTCAAAAATAATGACATTAGTCCACTATATCCAAGTATTGCTTGAAAAGCTGAAGCTATGATAATGGCCCCCTGCAACTCCTTCATAATATGCTTGAAGTTCTGCCAAGTTGAAATGAATTAACACTGTAGATGTTAAGCAATCTCAAAATTGCCATCATATAAATGAAATTTACAAAAAGGAAAAGGAAATATTCATGTAGTACAAGATTCAATTTAAGGTGAAAAAGTACTACCACTGGACTTACTTGTCAAAGAGAGAGAAAGACAGCACAGAGTTTACAATTTCTTATTAAAGATTTTCAAATTCAAATTTATGTTCTATCATTGCATCACCAAGCAATTAAGTACCAAATTTTGCCCGACATTATTCATTTCTTCATAGAATATGAAAATTAAATGTTCATATTGTCCTAAACGATGATTACACTAGAGAAGCAAGAATTTCAGCCCTTTACAGAAATAAAACGACTTAAATGTAACTAGATCATAACTAATTGAATCAATTTGCCGGTGCCATGTCAATCAAGCACTGAGAAAACAACTTTTATGCATTGCGTAATTTACCAATTCAGAAGGATTTTCATATCCAGGACAAATAAGCAATATGCAGATTGATATCACATGCTATTAGGTAGTCAAATATTTGTAATCTTAATCCTACAGAATATTAAAATAGTCTCTATAAATATCCAAAAATTCTGATATTTTATAAGGCATGCTGTTTTGGTCATTAATACAACAATGCCTGAGGTGATATCGTTCTGTTTATTCTATTTATTCCTCTGTCCCAACTGCTATGGAGTTATCCACAAGTAAAAAACCTCACAGTTTTTCATCTCATCACTGAACAAATCAAACTCTGCTTTCCAGCATTGAAATTTTAAACCCTTCACATTTTTTTTTATCAATTTTCACCATAAATACTCCACATAGAGTGTTCAATTTCAGCAAAAATACTCCTTAAAATTGTAACAACTCCTTTGTCGGTACATTATTTAACCCCAAAGTTATAAACTACAATCCTATTTCCCATGACAATACCATATACTAAAATCCTAACAGAAAAACAATTTACCATGTGGAATTATATTATGTATTAACCAAATAATTTATAGTTTATGCAACTGCATACAAGTGAAAAATTTACAAAATGGCGGATAAAAGAAAAAATAACATTTTTACTAAACTAAATATGAGCAGAAAACAGAAGCATACATTTCCATTTAGTCCTTGAAATTCTGGAGAGTTAATTATCGCCAATGCAGGAGCCAGGTAAACAAATGATGAACCCTGTATCAGAGGCAACCGCGACCCAAAGAATGAATGCAATAGTGTGGTTACTCCTGACACAAAAAGCACCGTCGACACCACATTTGCAGTATCCTCCTACACCCACTAAATTCAATCAGATCAAGCAGTCCACAGTCTAAATCCCTATATGTATTTGCTTCAAATAAATAAAAACATAATTTAACCACTCACATAAGTGCCACCCATTGCAGGAACTATAACGAGTGGAATAAGAATCAATGAACCCAACATTGAAAGATAATGCTGGAACCCATAAAGACCAATAGGAACTGAAAAAAAAAAAAAGAAAAAGAAAAAGAAACAGTCAAAACATAATTATTCTGAACTCAGCAAAAATCACATTCCTTTAAAGTTCTAATAGCATCTAATTGTCATCAATATACAAGCCAATCATGAAATATTCTTAACCATTTCAAATAAACATAAATAAATTGCAAAATTTCTTAGTTTAGCACCAAATCAAAGTCTTTATCATCACAAAATTACAAGCACTGCTAGATCAAAATTATCAGTAATTTTATCAATAAAATGAAGCAAAGAGCTTATTAGCCACACCCAAAACAGTCAATAAACTTAGAAAAGAAAGCAACCAATAAATCATACAATTAAGTATAGATAATAGACTCTAAAACCAATAAAAGCACATAACTTTCACTGCTTCACCCCAAATTAAATTAATTAATAAACAAGTAATACTCCCAAAAATTAAATAATTAAGCATATAGCCCATTTGAGTTGTCAATTCGGACAAGTCTCGTAGTATATACAACCTAAACCACAAAGACCAATTAAAAGATTAAAAAAGTAATCATCTTTTACTTTCAGATAATGTGACAAATACCAACAAACAAGTCACACTTCTAAAAAGAATCAAAACTACCCATTTCACTAAAAGAAAAAATAAAATAAAATAAAATAAATTCTTTCATTCTCACTCAACTTTTCAAAAAATCAAAATTAAACATTTCATAAAAAATAGAGAAATGAAAAAACAAGAGTTCAACTTACCAAGACCAGGAGTATCTCTAAGCTCATATTTCATGTGTGAATGCCTTCCTACGAATCCTTCATCATCCACATTCTGTGGCAGCACATCTACAGCTTCCTCATTCCTTGACGGCCTCCTAGTCGGCTGCTGCGGCGGCTGAGGCACAGACCCATTAGTAACTGTATGTCCGTTAGCAGCGGCACCGGAGCCCCCTTTATTCGCCCCATCAGCCTCCCTCCTCTTCTTCACCGTCTGATCCTTCCCTGCTGGACCCTTCTCACTCACCGGCTGCTCCCCATTCGCCGCCGTTGGAGCCGGGCGAGCCCGACCCGCTTCGAGATCAGGCTGGTTCTCATTCTCTCTGGCCCTCGGAGGCAACGCTATTTGACCCGAGTCACTCGCATTTGTCTCCCCGGAGAACTTGGGCCTAAACCCAGTTCGCTTAGCCCAAGAAGAAGGCGGAACTGGAGCCGCATCCGGAGCTGGAGGCAAAGTTACAGGTTTGGCTCGGGTTTTCGGGTCAGAACTCGACATTAGAAAAAAAAAACCCCAAAATCTCCTAGTGGGTCATAGCTCTTAAACTTGTAGATGAATATTACAGATCTGGCTTTTCAACAGAAAGCGGAAAAAGAAAAAACTCAAAAAGAAGTGGGTTTTTTAGGGTTTTTGAATGAAATTTTCAGATAGAAAAGAAGAGAAATTCCTTTTGAGTTAGTAGAAAGACAAAGGACGAAACGAGCTTAGTTTAGTAAAAAGAAAATAAAAGATAGAAGAGGGGAAGTGCGAGAGTTAGTGACTGAGAGAGAGAGAGAGAGGGAGACTGTTTGGTGAAGTAAAGAAAAAGAAAAGAGAAAATGACAAAAGAAAATAGAGAGTGCTGGGGAAGATAGCTAAAACCGCGTTTTTTCCTATAATAAAATAATTTGTGTAATTAAAAATATATATAACATTTTTATATGTAATAAATATATTTAAAATATTATATATTTATATAAATTTTATTTTAAAATTAAAAGTGTATGTTTATAAATTTTTTATATAATTAATATTTATTTAATTAAATTATCGTATTTATGTTTTATGTATAATTTTATATAAGTTATGTTAAATTTTTAATAAATTAATTAAAATTTCTTAATTATATATTTCGGATAAAAAATTTTAATTATTCAATATATAAAAAATAATATTTTAGATTGATATAATAAAAATATTTAACTAATTTAAAATTTTACATATACAAAAAATATAATTATTTATTAAATTTAAAAATATTTTATTAAAATATTAATTATATAAAAATATTACAAAGATGTGTAAAAATTAATATTTTATTTATATATTTATATAATATTTTAAGTATTTTTTAGTGTGGATTGGAATTGACTTATCAACTTGTTCCGAGAAATTAGGGATGATGTAATAAAAACGGTGAGATATTTTAATGTTGTGCTGCGTAATAAGATAATGTTTAGTTTAACTGTTCAAATTAACGACAAACGAAACTGTTTTACTGGGAAAAAAAATCAATATTCGTATTCTTCCTCTTCATATATTGCAAAATTTATATATATATATATATTGACTGAATAATTTTGAAAAAATATTTTAATATCCTCTCAAATACGATACCTTTTCCAAAAACACATGATTGGAAATTAATTGGTAAATTATTTGTTTTAAATGATAAATTCAAATTATAGATCATATATTAACGAGTGAATTAAATGCTTACGTGATTTTTATCTAAAACCAATTTATAGTATCGAATTTCAGATTAGATTTATTTAAAGGTTAAAAATATATATTTTAATTGATGGATTGAATTTATAAATAATTTTTTTATTTTAATTTAATTATAAATATAAAAATATTAAAGTAAAAATTATTTATATTAATATTTTAAAATAAAATCTTTTACAAGTAACTTTTTTTTTTTAACTTAAACTTAACTTCGATTCATTCGATTTATTATCAAACTTTAATTCAAATCAATAAAGGATTAAAACCATTGAATTTTGAACCCAAGGATCATGCAAAAGTCTTGAATTGGGTATTAAACAATTAAATGTGGAAAATAGTGACTTTAGATTAATCTCCGAAATTACAGAAATCAAAATTACCATTTTTTGTTTTTCAAATCTCACTTGATGAGACTTTCAAAAACAGAATGTGAATTTATTCTACTCAATTTCCCTTTTTTAGTTATGTTTTCACATTTCTTCACATAGTTTTCAAAAAAAAAAAAGAAAGAAAAGCTACTAAATCAGATAACAAGGTTGCATGATTGGTGTAGCTGGATTGGAGAAATTTTTAATCAATCAAAGTGAAAATCAGCCGGTTATTGAAGTTTTTTACAAATGAGTTGTAATTTGAAGATTAATCGTAAATATTAAAATTTTAATTTTAAATTTTATTGAATATTATTTTTTATAATAATTATATAAATTAATTAAATTAAATTTTAAATTTAATTGGTCGTCGATTTTGGTTAATAAAGATGAAGTTCAAAATTCAATTAATGTGGAAATTGTATTAGATGATTTCTTTAGCATGTTCACAAAAAAATATATATATTTTCCTTTTTCCTTTTAATGATGATAGTGATTGATTCGGTTTGGTCACAATGAAATGGAGGTTTTCTATTGGAAATTGCCACATTTTGTATAATCAACGGTCGGAAAAAAAGAAGAGAAAAGAAACGGCTAATTTGTGCAGGTCCCATATATTCACATGGTGAGTTGGATATGCGACGGAAACAACATTTTTAACATCTTGATATTTAGAATTATAATTAGGTCCAACATTTGAACAAATTTAGGTCACAATCA
>JBBYHL010000020.1:7512198-7524751 GCA_038381835.1 Adansonia madagascariensis
CACGCTGTAAATCGGATCTGATTCATTTCGTTATTTTTGGTTATGATTGACGGTAGATCCGGGGGGCTGATTGGACTTTTTGGTCAAAACTTGTAGGAGATTTGACTTTTTTAGCTAGTAAGCCAATAAGTTTGAGACACCTATTAAGTACAATTATCAACTGTAGTGCCTTAAATATCGCATCAATGCCACTCTGACCTTGTTTTTAATTTTTGGCTACCAAGGGGCCAATTAAATTACTGCCGTTGTTGCTTCCTTTGCAATGCTTGCTTCCAATCTCAAACCCAAATATTAATTACATATTATATTTTTATTTTTTAAAAGTAGTTAGAGATAGCCAGCTCAGCTCAATCAGACGGCAGACAGAGTCAAATCATGATCCCATCATTTAGTATTTTTTGTTAAGATTAATAATTAATTAATTATTAATCATCTACTATGTGCTACTGTGATTTTTTTTTGGGGTGGGGTGGGGGCTTAACTTAGGTACCTTTAAGAGTATTAATACATTTTGCCACCTCGGTTGGCTTGTGTAATACTTATTACGAAATTACTCATCGCGTTTGTGAGATTTATAAATTTATAGCATGGTAGTTATGTTAATGAAAATTGTTATATGACTGATATGGAGTCTGAGAAATTAATGAGAATTGGATCAGCACTAGGGCAAGTCGTTCATCGTAAGTATTATTGTATTAGTATCTTTGATATGTGCTTCATGATCAAAAGTACTAAGCAGACTCTTTGTCGGAAGCTTTGTTAGAAGTAATGATTAGTGGGTTGTGAAGCCATACATGCATATCTTTTAGTTGGGATCATATAATAATAATAATAATAATAATAATCATAATAATAATATATGAAAAACTTTAAAATAATTGATCATATTCATATGTGGTACTTACCCCAAGTTAAGTGATCACATGGAAATTTTTTTGACCCAGGAACTTGGAATCAAGTAATGTAATCTAATCTATGTTACTTTGACTCTTATTTTTTTTTAAAGTACCTGTCTATGTATTTAGAAATGAGTATAAGGTATAATGTTCCAATTATATAAAAAAATTTTTAAATATTGAGCATACCGATAATAAACATGTACTTATATCTACCACTTATTCCAAAATCTAAATATATACCTATATTTAACACTTATCCAAATCCGTTTATCATGATTTGAATAGCCTTTTTCTTTTTCTGGATTTCTGGGATTTGTTTAACAAGTTGAAGCTTTGATCCCAAATCCAAGTGTCATGGATTTGAATACTCTTTTTCTTTTTCTGGATTTCTGGGATTTGTTTTATAAGTTTAAGCTTTGATGACGGTAGGCCCTGTTTTCTTTTCTTTTTTCATACAGCTCTCTGGCCCCTCCCCTGTTAAGTCTCCTGTCTGTGTCACTGCCACCTAGCCATTCAATAACTAATAATGACGACGGTGATAAGATGTTCATATGACCACCATTTATTTAAGGGGAATAAAAAATCAGATCAATGGAATCAGAATTATTATTCTTTGCTACCACTAACTGGACTTGGAAAGGATTTTGTATTTCAGAAACTAAGGTTAAAGAGACGACGACAAATCATTTTTCAAATCTTTCCACTTTGATTATCAGCACTCAGTTGTTACATGATTGATGGAAAATGTTTCAGTATGCATTATAAAATATCACATGATTGAGAAATTATTATTATTTTTCATTTATGTCCTAATGCTTTTTTCTAGTAGATTCGTAAATAAGTTTAAAAATTTTTAACTTGTTTGATATTCGAACCCACCATAATTTTATTAATATTTCCACTAAAAACGAATCAGATTCAGATATGTTCTTTGCTTTCTTGAACATTATACCATTCTAAGACACACCAAATACTAGGGAACATCTAGGAAGAGAGCAAGGGGCATATGCTGCAATACAAGGACACAAGTTGGATAAACATTTTATTGCTTTACTTCCCCCCCCCCCCCCGCCCCCAAATTGAAGATTTTTGCCTCATTACATTAATCTGTTTGCATGAAAAGATTCTGAGGAAGCTAGAAAAAGAGACACATAGGTCCCTTATAGCATGCATAATGTAGTAGAGGTAGAAGCAAAACAATTTCTTGTCTTAGTTTAGTGTGTAAAATCATGTTTAAAATCGCAGTGGATGAATAATAATGGCAGTAGGTCCTTGTTTCCCTTTGCTAATCTGATCAAAAAGTACATTACAAATATGAGCATCTCAATTATTTTCTTGTCTACAATTTTTATTAATAAAGACAAGAGTATATCTCTCTTATCTCCTGGTATCTGTGGACCCTGGCTCGGGATTGTAGTATTATGAAGTTGTTGGTCTTAATTAATCTAATGAGATAATGATGAAATTACTGATTAAAATTATAGGTAGTTGAATGCTTTGTTGGTTGGTTGCATTTTCTATCACAAGTTTTTTATTCTTGGTGCAGGTTCTATGCATCGGAGGTGGTGGTAGCTTTAGAGTACCTTCATATGCTGGGGATTGTTTACCGTGATCTAAAGCCTGAAAACGTGTTGGTTCGATCAGATGGTCACATTATGCTCACGGATTTTGACCTCTCTTTGAAATGTGATGATTCTACGTCGACACCCCAGATTATTTCTGATCAAAAACCACCAGTGCCAGGTCTGCAAAGCGACTATCCTGTTGATCATCCTCCTTTCACATCCTCTTCATGTATTATTCCAAATTGTATAGTGCCTGCTGTGTCATGTTTCCACCCAAAACGCAAGCGCAAAAAGAAGGCTGCCCACCGCAGTGGGCCAGAGTTTGTGGCTGAGCCCATTGATGTCCGGTCCATGTCTTTCGTAGGGACACATGAATATTTGGCACCGGAAATTGTGTCCGGTGAGGGCCATGGCAGCCCTGTGGATTGGTGGACACTGGGGATCTTTATGTATGAACTGTTTTATGGGGTAACACCATTTAAGGGTGTGGACCATGAGCTAACCTTAGCCAACATTGTGGCTCGAGCCCTTGAGTTCCCCAAAGAACCCACAGTGCCCGCAGCAGCTAAGGATCTTATTTCCCAGCTACTGATCAAGGATCCCGCAAGGCGGTTAGGATCCACAATAGGTGCATCAGCCATCAAGCACCACCCATTCTTCCAAGGGGTTAACTGGGCATTGCTAAGATGCACAACCCCACCTTATGTACCTCCACCATTTAGTAGAGAAGTTGTATCAGATGATAGCTGTCCAGAGACCCCAGTAGACTATTATTAGTTCAAGTAAAAGAAACAATCCGTAAATAAGAAAATTCAAGAATCCCTATAGCAATCATGTAACTTGAGTTGTGATATTATACTTTTGGAATCAACCTCTTGGTACAGTCAGGCGTTCCCACTGCACGTGCTGCCATTCGGGGCCATGCCCATCTTTTAGCTCAGGTCATTTGTACATTCACTCATATGACTTCTGAGAAGATTAAAGACTGAAAATTTCATCTGTGCAAACCCCAGCAAATATATTGTTTGGCTAGGGGACAAATGCTTCAGGTTTGTAAGAATTGTTGTCACGACAACGACCCTAACATAATCTTTAAAACTCTTTTGTGTGGTTGCAGTGATATGAGGAAGTAGATTGAATCCTACTTTTTTGAACGGAATATCATGCGTCAACTACTGTATCAAATGTTCATATATAATATATTTTTATATTTCATGGTCCAATTTGAGGTTATCTAAGTTCGAGGTTAATATTGGAGTATTGGATCCCGACAATCCATGTGTATGTAAAAGAAGATCGATGTTGACTTAGGGAAGGGAACGCCGGTGGCGCTGTGTGATAGGCTGTGCGCCGATCACGGAGAGGGGGGGGTCAGAGAATGGGCATAACCATGACTCCATGAGGGACGGAAATTGGTGCTTTGTTGTTTGTATTGGTGGTGAAAGATGATGCCCCCCACCCCACCATGTGATTTGTTTACTCCTTGGGGAAAATGTGGGGGCATTTGCCATGATCCTTTTAGTTAGGCTCACATGATCCCTGCATACTTCCATTATGATGCCATCAAAACTCAAAAGGTTTAATTTTTCTTTGTCACCTTTTTTATTGGCATTTAGTGCAAATCCATATTGGGGCATATGTAAATGAAGTTAATATCTCATTATACGAATTTCTTTTACGTAACGAAGTTGTTGCTTGAGAATAGAGTAAGATTATTGATATTATGATTCGAATTTTAAATTTGGATGTTATTTTTTAAAAATATCCATATGAACTAACTGAGCTAAGCTCTGTATCAAATATAAACTTTATGGTATGTTGTAGTATTTTAATCTTGTATAATAAATTAAAAAACTTCGTTGTCAGTATATCAAATACAAACTTTAAATTCAATGAATATATACTTATTTTTTGTTAGAATTAGAGTCGAATATGTCTATATAACAAATGAATCTAGTTCAAGTGAAAAACTGTCGAAAGATGGTTAAATTTATTTCCTCATTCAGTAACAGATAATTGTTAAATTTAACAATTTCAATGAAATTATAGACTAAAATTCACCAATAATCCATACCTTTTAGTAAGGTTACCCTTTTCATCAATTAGCTTTAAAAATTATATTTATCATCTACCATCTTGACTAATGTTTCATTTTCATCTATAACTTTTAAAAATTACATTTTATTCATTCATCATTTTTAAAAATTATATTTACCATTCACAAACTTTTAAAATTTTATCATTGATCTCTTTTAGTCAAAGTTAAAAAAAAAAGAAAAAAGAAAAGAATATCCATTTAGTAACATGACAATTGACAAAGTTCATATACCAATTTTTATCAACATTATAGGTATCAATTATTTTTTTATCTTTTTGAAAATATATATATATATATAATGTATATATTTTATATTTAACACACTTAATTCTATTAAAATAAAACTTATTTTTTAAAGACTTAATCAAAACTTAATTACTAAAGTTTCAAAATCAATATTTGTAATCAATTTTTTCAAATTATTTGAAGAAAACACATTTATTTTATATTTTTCTCTCATATCTCTTATTTTTGAGAATAAATATGAAATTTATTCCAATGAATATGTTATATATAAGCTATATACATCATAGAAATATTTTTCTTCTTTCAAAAAACTATTTTTGAAAAGATTATTTTAAATTATATGATTTTATACTTTTAAAATTAATTTATGCATTCAATTTTTTAACTTTTTAAAATTATTAATATCTTTTTTATTTTTCATGTATAAATAAATTTTATTCAAACAAAATAAATGTGTTTTCTTTCAAACATAAATAATTGACATATATATATATATATATATATGAAAATTATTTTTTATGGACATTTACACATGTGCATCATGTTACATAACTTGACGACAATTAAAGTTTACTTGAATATATCGTAACTTTCTAACTTTAACTAATAGATTCATAAACGGTAAAATCTCTTAAAAGATCGTAGATTTTGGAATATTAAAATTTTAAAAAGTTATGGATTAAAATGGAATATTAATCAATGATAAAAGATGATAAGTGAAACTTTTAAAGGTAATGAATGAAAATAAAGTATTAATAAATATTGTAGACAGTCAATGCAACTTTTATAAGTTATGAATGAAAATGAAATATGAATAAAAGATTGTAAATCACCATGAAAATTTACAGAAGGGTTAAAAGTAGAGAAAAATTTTTTACATGCCCCAAAACAAGGTTTAATAATTTGTACATGCATTTTTTAGTAAAAGATAAGTTGATTTAAAATATCTTATTTCTTTAAAAATAATCAAATGAGTATTTTGTTGATCTCCTTTGTAACAATCAAATGAATAATTATGTAATTTGTTGATAGAACGCCCGAATTTTTTAATTCTAAGAATCAAATTCAATTATTAGAAGTCTCGATTGAGACAAATTTTTTTAATTTTACAAGCAACAAAAAATTTATTACATGTCTTATGTTTTTAATTATTTTTTAAAAAATTTAATGTACTTCAAAAGTATCTATCATCTTACTAACTCCTTTGTAAATTTTAAAAACTCTGAATTAAATAATTTCTCTAAAAATACCAATCACAAAAGAAATAAAAAGCACTTTAAAACCATAACGGGCCATCTCTTGAAAATATGGGCTCAATGCTGAGCTAATTGGGCTAAGATTTTGGAATAATGGCCCATATATTGAGCCTACTGAGCTAAATGCTCTCTTTTATTTTCTTCTCTATTCTTCTTCTTCTTCTCCTCCTCGACATATCTCAGAAAGCCAAAAAGAAAAAAGAAAAAGAAAAAAAAAACGCAAATGGAAGAACCACAAAACGGAAATGGAAAATTGAGTACAATCGCGGAGGAGGAGGAGCCGGTGATAGGACCAGGACCCGCCCCTCGAGCTCGACCCAAGCGCCCGCTCCAGTTTGAACAAGCATATCTTGATTCCCTTCCTTCAGCTAACATGTAACTTAATTTTTTTTCCTTTTTTTTTTTCGAAGTAATTATCTATTAATTGGTCGAAGTTTTGTGTTTTTATCATGGATTAATTAGGGTTTAATATATTTGTCTTTATTGCTTTGGGGTTTAGGGTTTTGAATTATAGTCTTTTCCTTTTGTTTTTTGAAGTAGGAAAAAAACGAAGCAAGTAGCAAAGGAAACAACAAAATAAGCGTTAATTTCTTTGTAACATAAGGAAAGTTAACACATTGAAGTTGTGAATACAGCTCTGAGGGCTATTGATTTTTGCCTTTGTCGTGCTTTCTAGGTATGAGAAAAGCTATATGCATCGGGATGTGGTTACTCATGTCGCTGTATCATCTGCAGATTTTTTCATTACTGGAAGTGTTGATGGTAAGTTTTATGATGTCAATATTCATAAACAATATCTACAAGACTCATTTTCTCATGTCTGCTTTAAATGAATATGCTTCTCGTTTTCTCGTACGGGTTTTTGGTTTAAGTTTTATCACGTACTAGCTCATAAATTGCTTGTTGATCCTTGTTTGTTTTATTTATTTATTTTTACACTAGGGCATTTGAAATTTTGGAAGAAAAAGGCTATTGGGATTGAGTTTGCTAAGCATTTTAGATCCCACCTGGATCCCATTGAAGGTCTAGCGGTGAGTTTTCCCTCCTTGTTTAACAGTATGCATGCTGTATTTAAAGCTTAAACGTCTATTTTTTAATTGATCCTTGCTTAAGTAATAATATTATGCATGTAGGCTGTAGTTTTTTTACATATAAATTAAAATTGTGTATTGCTGATAGACCTGCCATCAGTGTTTACATTTTGTTATTATATTGGACTGACTGCCATGGATTGTTTTAAGTAAAAGTTGTGTTAATCTGATCTTTAATTTCAGCCATTGTGAATTACTTAGCTAATTTTTAACTGTCCTGTCTAATTTCATTTGTCACAGCTTTCTATTAAATAGTGCATTCTTATTTTGTGGATATGGGCCCATGATTGCTTTAGATTGCGAGACCAACTGGGTTTTACATGGTTTATTTGTTTTCTTCTATCATCCTGTGAATTTTGATTTCAGTAGATGTGCTGATCTTTCTGTAACCCCATGATTGTTGTTTGAAGATGTAGAGAACTAGATTGACTTATTTATCATTTTTAATTGTTAATTTCTTCTAGATTTGTATATTTACCAACAAACTTAATAAGATTTTAAAGCATTTATGTTATTATAATACGAAAACAAATGTTGCCGTAAAATTCAAAGGTACAATGAAAGACTTTTAATCAGTATGGTTTAGTTTTATTCACTTCTCTCTCTCTCTCTCTCTCTCTCTCCATAGATCCTATACATGGCTTTCATGTGAAAGATATATTTCTCCAAAGTGAATGGTTGAATGCAATGGATATTTGTGCATTTTGTTGTTTTAAAAGATTTGTTTTAACATTCAAAAGTCTTTTTTTTTTTTTGGGTTCATTTGAAAAGCACATCCTTTAGGCTTTTACCTTTCTTTAGCGTTTATCATCTTTTTTCAATTTTCTGTGAGCTTGTTGTTGGTGCAGTCATCAACCATGACCTGTTCAGCCATGCAGGTTAGTGCAGATGGTTTACTTTGCTGTACAATTTCTAGCGACCGTTCTGTGAAAGTATATGATGTGGTCAACTATGACATGATGGTCATGATTCGCCTACCTTTTGTTCCTGGTGCTGTTGAATGGGTCTACAAGCAAGGGGATGTGAAAGCTAAGCTTGCCATTAGTGATAGAAATTCATCATCGGTCCATATATATGATGCACGAGCTGGTTCAAATGAACCTATCATCTCAAGAGAGGTATCTATACAATGTTGAAAGTTTGCACAATCTGAATTTTTCAAACTCTTCCTCTTTTCCATTTATTAATAAATTTATCAATTTCTGTTTTGCTTTCCCTGCTTGGACTCGTATTGTCCAGATACACATGGGCCCTGTGAAAGTAATGAGGTACAATTCTGTATACGACATTGTAATATCTGCTGATGAGAAGGGAATTATCGAATATTGGAGCCCTGCTACGCTTCAGTTCCCAGAAAGCGAGTATGTGCTGTTCACCTTGGCAACCATTAGCAATGTACTTTAATTACCAGGCAGATTTACATTTTTTCGATTCATTTGGAGATGACTTCAGTTTCTCATTTGGATTACTCTAGAAACTTTCTTTCCATTGTTCCAGACCATTGCTGTATTCTGAGTATGGTGTTATGTTGAGCTTTTCACTTGTAGATGAACATAGTTTATTATTTTAATTGGTATATATGGTGCATGCAGGGTCAATTTTAGATTGAAAAGTGATACTAATCTCTTTGAAATTGCAAAATGCAAGACAACTGTTTCGGCAATTGAGGTATGATACTCTTGCATTCAAGTTAGTTTTTCTCTGTATTTCATGGCTATAATTTTTTTTGGTTTTTTGCTTTTGTAAATTTTCACTTGTTTTCTCATTGTAAAGGAGACTGCTATGAACACTGTAATTTATTGCTATTCAGGTGAGCCCAGATGGTAAGCAATTTTCTATTACCTCGCCTGATCGCAGGATACGTGTCTTTTGGTTCAGAACTGGTAAATTAAGGCGAGTTTATGATGAATCCCTTGAGGTAAAATTAGTACCTGGTGGATTTTTAAAGACTTTTTTGGAATTTGTAATTATTTTCAAAACCCTTTTGATTAGGTGGCCCAAGATCTTCAGAGAAGTGATGCTCCCATGTACCGGCTGGAGGCTATCGACTTTGGCAGAAGAATGGCGGTCGAAAAGGAAATTGAAAAAACTGAAACTGCACCTCAACCAAATGCAGTTTTTGATGAAAGCTCTAATTTCCTCATATATGCTACTCTTCTGGGGATAAAAGTAAGAAGTTAGTTTCTTCTTATTAGATTCTGCAGCAAACAACAAGCTGAACCATTTTTAGAACCAGTAATAAGTATAAACTTTTATGCTCTCTTCATTCTCTAATACTTGTTTATTTCCTTGTCTATCATTTTGATAGGTCGTAAATTTACATACCAACAAAGTTGCTCGAATACTTGGAAAGGTGGAGAGCAATGACAGATTCTTGAGAATTGCATTATATCAAGGTGACCGAAGCAGCAAGAAAGTGAGAAAAATTCCAGCTGCTGCTGCAAATGTCAATGAAAGCAAAGAGCCATTAACAGATCCAACTCTCTTGTGTTGTGCATTCAAGAAGCATAGGATCTATTTATTCAGGTATAAGAATCTGCTGCAAGACTTCTACTGAATATAACAGCATGTTCGAATTTAAATTTTCCATGTAATGCATCATGCCACAGAGGTTGACTTCTAAACCCTACATGCTTGAATCACCATCAAGTTACACCTGTTATTGAAGTCTGAATAGATGTTGGGTTATTGGTGTCATAGACTCAAAGCAATATGTCAATATATTTGGATAAAAAAAAATCAGGTGTCAGTGTATTGTCTTCTACATTGACAACGTCACAGGTCTGGCTTATGGGCCTTTGCATTGGTTGTTTCTTTAAAAATAGATTTCATAACTGTTAAGGTGCCTGATACATTTTGCAGTCAATATTATGTTTCACCTTTTGGATACATTTGTTTACTCTGATGGCTTTTAATGGTTTATGTAGTCGACGAGAACCAGAAGAACCTGAAGATGCTACAAAAGGAAGGGATGTCTTTAATGAAAAGCCACCTGCTGATGAGCTTCTGGCTGTATCCGATATCGGAAAAGCAGTTACATCGTCTCTTCCTGACAATGTGGTGAGTTTTCTTTATGTAAGGTGCATGGAAAGGGGAAACTAGGAATTATTGTGACCTCCTAGTTTCATTCTCAAAGACAACCATAAGTTTATTAGACAAAAGTGCATAAAAATGAGAAGACCTTTGTTTGAATCTTTGAAAACATAAAGGTATGACATATTAAAAACAATTTTAAAATTTGCCTAATTTGAAACTTCTTTAAGAAAAGCTTTTAGGACAGGGGACCAAAAGAAATCCTTTATATCCCTCCCTCTCTTTCTTATTCTCTCTCTTTTGTTCCAGATACTGCACACTACAATGGGTGATATTCACATGAGACTCTACCCAGAAGAATGTCCAAAAACTGTGGAGAACTTTACTACACACTGTCGAAATGGCTATTATGATAATCTAATCTTTCATCGTGTCATCAAAGGATTCATGATACAAACAGGAGATCCATTGGGAGATGGCACTGGCGGGCAGTCTATTTGGGGAAGGGAATTTGAGGATGAGTTTCACAAAAGGTAACCATTTTTAGCTTTTTTGAAGATTAAGCATTAGCTTTTCTAGCAACATTCTAGAATTTTTGTGGTGTGAATGTGTACATTAATTGGAGGAGTACATGGATTAAATATTCCTACATCCTGACCCTCACCTGTTTGCCCCCCCCCCCCCACCGATGATTGTGTGCCTCCAGTCATGCTCATATTAGTTTGGTTATGTGAGGCTTTCCATAGTGCTTTTATAGATACAGTTGATTTGGAATTATGCCGGAACTTATATCATAAACAACGATGCAAATATCTTTGAGTTTATCAACCAGCTGCATGTTACTTCCTTGCTATGCTACTCTTGAGGTTTTTAGGATCGCTAGCCTATGGCATACCATGATTTGTGTTATTTATTGGATTTCTGAGGTGCATTAGAGCTCAACTGACTGTCGGATCTTCCCTTGCAGTTTACGGCATGACAGGCCTTTCACCGTGTCGATGGCTAATGCTGGCCCAAATACAAATGGCTCGCAGTTTTTTATAACCACAGTGGCTACTCCATGGCTGGACAATAAGCATACAGTATTTGGTAGAGTTGTTAAGGGAATGGATGTCGTGCAGGTATGTACAGCTCTACAGTCAATATTATAGGGCTATTGTTGCTGTTTTTGTTTATTTCTTTTGTCTCTGCACGCACATGCACATGTATGAGAGGACTCAGTATATTCTTGACTTTGCTTTTCTTGAAAAGATACTACACACACACACACACACACACACACACATATATATATATTGGAGGTTTTGGGTTAATAGCTCCGCATGTGAATTGCTGTTTTCATTTTGGAACTTAGCATGTGTGATGTCTTGGTATGTTTAATATCAGTTGACCAACATATGTGATTCTTATGCAATGTTGGCAGGCTATTGAGAAAGTCAAGACAGACAAAGCTGACAAGCCGTATCAAGATGTAAAAATCTTAAATGTGACTGTGCCAAAGTCCTAGGAGGTTCTTTCTGTGGTGAATCTTTTCTAGATATTGCTTGACCCGCATTGACAATTGGCAACGAGAGTCTGTCTCAGGCAACTTCTTAGTTTGTTTTTCTGTCTGTTGTTCCTTACGGCTCCATGTTAGAACTTTCATTTTGCCAATGTTCATCTTTCATATACTTTCCAATTTGTTTCAACCACCTCTATGATAGCAGCTCAACACTATTTATATGTTGCTTTGCCAGGTTTTATCAGACTCGAACATGATTGGAATCAGAAAAAAATTTTCCCGTCATTCTGCAGTCATAGGCCGGGGAGTCATAGAATTTGAGTTTTATATAACCTTCCTGAATTATGACTTTTTCACTATGTAGAATTGTTGTTTCTTTAAGTGGAGCCAAATATAGATTATTATATTTGTAGCCTGGTAAGGATTTTCCTCGAATTACATAGAGGAACTTGGTTGAGCAATGGACATGATTTTGCATGTGATGTAGTTAGTATATAATTTACTACTACTACTGCTATTTTTTTGCCGTTGTAATTATTTTATACATCTGTCTTATTGTTATTATGCTGTTTTTAAGTGATGCATTTTAAAGAGAGAAAAAAATTAGAGAGCTGCTGTCTGTCTGTCTGCAGATTACAGATTGGAATCGAAGGAAAATTGAATCATGTTTTTCTCTGGTACCTACCACTAACAGTTTTGCTTTATCATAAATTCAGATTTAGGTACTCAGTTATTTATTATTATTATTATTATTATTATTATTAACCGGTTATTGAATAAATTATCGGTAATTTAAATTTATCCAATTAGATAAATATTATAAAATTGAAAATATTTTCAAATCAATTATTATAAACATAAAAA
>JBBYHL010000020.1:7524851-7539299 GCA_038381835.1 Adansonia madagascariensis
TCCCAGCTTTAAGGATTCCAGCCTTGCCCTGCACAAACAATAAAAGATTTAATGAAGGAAAACAAAAAAGAAATCAGAAAAGGGGGTGAGGCTCGGTGACAACGTTCTTTCGGAATTTAATGCTGATTAATGGAACTCTGCAATTAAAGCTAGAGCGAACTCATCTTTACCCGATTACAAGGAGGAGCCCGTATTGTGTATGAGATTAATGAACGAAAGATCAGGAAAACAGAAAACAAAGATTTTATTTATGGGATTGTGCTAATAAACATACAATTTCTGGAAAAAAAAAAAAAAGAATTTTGTAGATCAAAAACATTACTTGGTATCCGTAAGACGACCATGCAGACTCCATCTCTGACGAAATCCTTCAATGCCTTCAATTCCACTGGCCAGAATCAAGCGCCTATAGGATAGATGGAAGAACATATAATTCTATTCTAATGATGATCAATTAATTCTACATCAGATTCATCCAAGATGCTGCAATAGCAGAAGAGCGATTATGAAAGTAATAACAATGGTAAGGTACTTCAAAGCGTTATAATTTGGATCTTTAATTTTCAAAGAGGTGGTATTAAGATACCAGAAAGGCAGATATTTGCAATTTCGACTCAAAAGTTTTATCGATATTGAGAAAGCCATTTAGCTTTGCAATTGAGTGCTCAAGAATCTTAATTTGGTACGACTAACTAACTAGTGCAGAAAGGACAATACTTCAGGACTATAAATATTCGTGGATTCTTGCAAAAGACATCATAGTATTATCACTGATTACCTCTCCAATGATGTGACTTCTGATTCAAGCTGACCAGCTCTTTCCTTGGCTAGATCTAAAGGCATTGACAACCCCAATTTTCTCTCACTATCCTGAAGCCGTTGCCTTAGTTCCTTGTCCTGAAACCCAGATTTGCAAACAAACTTGCAAAAACTAATTTGATGTACTGATTCATGCATCCAAAATAACCATTAGAAATCTTACCCTCCTTTCAGCACACTGCCGATATAATGCAAGCTCATCTTGACAGAACGGCTCAATATCATTAATCTGCAGACCTACAGCATACACCAACCATAAATGAACATATGGCTATACACAAAATCCAAGAAAAAGAGGTTGATCTATCATTTGGCACAATTAAGAAAATAATTATTCATGTCATTAAAAAGAATTCAGATATAATATCAGCCAACCAATACTATGTATAGTCCACCTTTTACATAAGAATATCGAGTGAAAAAACACAGGACTTACACAAAAACAAATTCCGTAAGATCCCATCGCACAAATCAACACCTTCCAGCACATGAGATGCAATTTCTTGTGGGATGACAGGAGATGGTGGCCCCATCATTAGATCATCGCCAACCAATATAGTTTCCTCCATAGTCGGTTGTGAATCAACTGAAACCGCCACAGCAGGTAACAAGAAAATCATTCATGAGTATTAGTCATATCATAATTTCAAACAATAATAGTATTGACAGAAAGCAAAAGATTCCCATATCTTTGAATAGACATGAATCAATGCCTATGTTAAACAATTAACAATTATTAGGTAAAATTTTCAACTGCTAAGGGCTGTTATCTCTGCTGATAAAAGGCAAATATAATATAAAGAGTGTTAAAGGGTAGAACTATGTTCAGTCATACTTTGGCATATAACAAAAATGGAAAATCTTTCACATTTTTAATTAAAATCACAAGCAAAATTTATTCCCTTTTAACTTTAGAAACCATAAATCAAACAAATTATTTACTTGCAAATTCAATAACATACATTTAAACTAAGATAGCAAAACCATCACATACCATCCATGGTTGCTTTTGTAGTTAGCTTTCCACCCAGCAAAAAGAACTTGATAATCAATTATTGTCCAGGGTCAGTTAAAACCTGTGAAATAAAAAAGAGAATCAACAAAGTTTCTAAGAAATCAATTTTGAAATATTTGAAACAACACAGCCTAGCGGACAGATTGGAGAAAAAAAAAAAGAAAGACAGCTTCGAATGTGGCATTTTAACAAACATGTGAAGACAAAAATATACCCAGAAGAATACCTTGGAGATTTTAAGTCACAGAGAGAAATGGGTTTTTCTAGACTTCCAGAGAAAACTGGCTTGGTTGAGAGAGAGAGAGAGAGAGAGAGAGAGAGAGAGAAAGAGAGAGAGGAACAACTAGTGGAAGCCGGAGAAACTATTTTTCTTTCATATCAAACTGTTGGCCCTTTGTTTTTGGAGGGCCTGTTTTCACGGGGGAATTACATTGATGTGTATTGCTTCTGGACCAATACACGGAAGCAGCGAAGGACACGACCAAGCCAGCCCACCCCAGCGACAAGACATAACCCAAGCAACAAGCCCAGACCAGTTGTCATCAGTTGAAACCCTTCGGAATGATTTTATACGAGAGTAGTTAGTTATAGATGGTCAAGAAGAAGTTGGTTTTCCCAAATATTAACTTGGTTTTGAGGTGGCATGGAAGAAAAATTGAAGATAGCACAAAATTGCAAGAATGTTTTGTTTATCTTTGATTAGAAGTTCGGAACTAAGTAATAAATTTGATAAAGAAATATGAAATATTTACGATTGAAAATAAAATTCACAACATAAAAAACCATATTAAAGTACAACATAGGATACAAAAACACTGAGATGATTTGAGAATAACACAAAGCTTAAATTTTTTGCAAAAGAGTTACATATTTTTCAAAAATGTATTGAGATGGGGTATTATTATTATTTGCCAAAGTGGGGTTTAAAGTAAAGTTTTAGATACGAGTTGGTTAAATTCTAAATCAGCATTCTTAATTCTTAAGGTGATTGTGATAGTGAAATAGTACATTTTATTTTGTCTTACCGTCATCATCATCATCTTGGCTACCGGCTACTTGGCTAGCAGCGTATTGCATGTGGGGAATACCATGAAACACCATAAATCAGTTAATCTCTTATCTATCCGTGGAATGAAAGACGACCATCCAAAATTTCCCTTCATAGCGTCTGCCTCACTGCTTCACCACTTCTTCCTTCTAAATTATAAACTACTCATGCTTTCTGTCTCGCAGAAAAAGAAAAAGAAAGAATTCCAACTGCCACAAGAAAATCTCCATGCAATCCCTGCTGACATGCTCTCCCATTGCTCCCTCTTTCCCTCCTTTTTTTCTTCAAAACCAAACTCCCAATGCAACCCATTTTCCTAAACCCAATCACATCACCACTTACAATTTAAAACAACTAAAACCAGCCCATTTCCTTAAACCCCATCCTAATCCAAAATCAACACTTTATTACTTCAATCTGTACCTTCAGATGTTAATAAATTCAGGTTTCATGCAAGAAGCGCGTGATCTCTTTGACTCAACGCCTGAAAGAACTCTGATATCTTGGACTATCCTCATGTCAGGCTATGCCAAACATGGTCCTAGTAAAGAAGCCTTGGCATTGTTTAAAGAGATGCTGTCTGGTGATAAAATGGTGCGCCCCGACTCGTTTGTTTACGCGGTTGTGTTGAGAAGTTGTGGAGAAATGAGAGAATTGGGGTTTGGCAAAGGGGTTCATGGCCAAGTTTTGAAAAAAGGAGAGGCTTTTCTTGATGGCTTTTTGGAGAATTCTTTGGTGAATATGTATTCAAGTTGTGGCCTATTGGAAGATGCTGTTTTGATTTTTGATGGGATTGAGAAACCTGGTTTGGTTGCTTGGAGTTCATTGTTAGGTGCTTACGTGAAAAATGGATTTGAAAAAGAAGGTTTGAATGTTTTCCTTGATATGGTTTTCAAGGGAATTGAGTTGGATGCTTTTGTGTTTTCAATGGTTATCAAGACATGTTCCAATATGCAGGAGTTAAACTTGGGAATTCAAGTTCATGGTTTAATGGTTAAGAAAGGATTTGGGAAAGGGTGTTGTTTGTTTTTGGACAATAGTTTAATGGATTTTTATGCAAAATGTAAGGATTTAAAAGGACTGAGACGAGTTTTTGATCGGCTGTATGAGAAAGATTTAGTTTCTTGGAACACATTAATTATGGGTTATGTACATAATTCTAAGTACTTTGAAGCTCTTAGGAATTTTAGAGTTTTAGTGCATGAAGTCTGTTATTGTGATGATTTCACCATAGCTAGTGTTCTCAAGGCAGTTTCTAGTTTACACGACATGGACTACGGAAGGCAGGTTCATGGATATATAGTTAGGACAGGTTTAGCATCAAATAACTATGTTATCTGCTCTCTTTTGGATATGTATGTTGACTGCTTTGAGCATGAGAGCTCAGATCACTGGGAAAAAGTTCCTCTGAAGTTGTATGCTGGCTTAGAAAGAGGAGAATCCAATGAATATATTATCATTGCAAGCATGCTAAAATGGTGCTCTATATCATCAAATCTTGATGCAGGGAAACTATTCCACTCCTTGGCCAAGAAACTTGCTGTAGATTCTGATCCATATGTTATAAGCGCTTTGATTGATATGTATTCCAAGTGCGGGATGCCTGAGGCTGCTTTAAGGGTTTTTGAAAGAGTAGAAGACCCAGGTACAGTAATGTGGTCAGCTTTGATATCTGGACTTTGTTGGAATGGGTGGTTTGTGGAAGCACTAACATTTTTCCAGAAAATGCAGTGTACTGGTATTGAAGCAAATGAGTTCACCTTAACCTCTGTTATTCTAGCTAGTGCGGCTTTAGGTGATCTTAGAAAGGGAAGAGAATTGCATTGCAAGATACTCAAAACTTGTTATGAATCAAATGTTTCTGTAGTTAACATGCTTATTAATCTTTATTCGGAATTATCCGATCACCAACAAGCACTGAAGCTATGTTCTTTGATTTCAGATGCTGAGATCTCATGGAATTTATTGATACAGGCCTGCCTCAAGGCAAACGACCATGAAATGATTCACAAACTTCTCAGGAGGATTCAATCGTGCTCAGGGTGTATTGAGCTGATCACTGTTTGTGGTATTTTCAGCTCCTGTGCAAGCCCAGTGCTTTTGCATATGGGGATGCAAGCTCAGGCTTACATGACCAAAAGGGGTCTTCTATCACATCCTATAAGTGGAAATGGTCTCATTCAGATGTATTCTGGATGCGGACAAATTGCAGAGGCTGATTTGGCATTTAAGTTGATGCCTGAGAAGAGTTCTCTGTCTTGGACATCTATCATCTCTGCAAAAGTTGACCATGGACATCCATCTGAAGCTCTGGCTTTGTTTAATGATATGAGGAGGCGGAATAAATTAGTGGACTCATCCACATTAAAATCAATCTTGAAGGCTTGTGGCAAGATGGGTCGGGTAGATGAGGCACATAGCCTATTAATGTCCATGGAAGTGGTTTATGGAGTCAAGCCTTTAGAAGAGCATTATTCCTGCATTATAGAAGCTTTTGCACGAGCTGGAATGCTAGAAGAAGTTGAGAACTTTATCAATGAGGTTGTTCCAGATAAGGTTGGCACAATGATTTGGAGTACACTTCTTTCATCATCCCGAGTTATTGGTAATATGGACGTGGCAAAATTTGCTTTGGAGAAGCTATTAGAACTAGATCCAAATGACTGCTTTGCAAATCTACTGCTTCAGAAGGTTCTGATGATGTTCGGCAAGTGGAAAGACGCATCAAAAATTGAAGGCAAAACTAAAACAATAGGGCCAAATTCTAGTTGCATAGAAGTGCAAAACAAAATATATGAATTTGTCTCGGACCAAAATCCAACCGAAGAAGTCTCTTATAAATTGGCCGAGTTAGAAAGAGAGATGGAGGAGTTGGGATATGTAGCAGAAAGAAACCATTTGCTGCATGATGCAGAAGAGGAAGAATACGATGGTGCAGGTCTTGGTCATACTGAGATGAAGGCCATTGCATTCGGGCTCTTATCATTACCCAACAGAATGACCGTAAGGGTGACTAAGAGTGTTAGGATGTGTGGTAGTTGTCATTCTGCATGCAAGTTTATGTCAACCTTTGTAGATCGAGAATTGGTTGTCAAGGACAGTTGCACCTTTCACCACTTCAGAGAGGGCAAATGCAGTTGTCGAGATTCATGGTAGCTGCTGTCAACGAAATATGTAACTGTACATATACATCCTTACATATATATATAGGCCATCTTGTTGGTGTTAATCTTGTGATCAATGTATAAATAACAATATTCATTCACTGAATAAATGAAAAATTGTATCTAATACTGTAACTTTTAATTTGATAAAATGTAATACAGATTCCTCGTTGAAAGCATACTAAAAGCTTCCAAGTTGAGATTTAGACGAGGGCTGAACAGAATTTCTCCAAGGCAACGAGATTATATGTTGAAGTAATGCCGAACATGAAGATAGCAGGGCCGAAGAAGGCAAATTGCTCGACTTGATTGACTCTCTTTCCGACAGACACATTTGGAGTTTGGTGAGATGTGCTGCTTGGATATTCAGCTCAAAGTCACAGTTGGCTCACCCTACATGTAATAGAACAATGCAAGGGTTAGCTCTGATAACCATTTAGTGAGTCCATTACTCTCTTCCAAAAACATATGCTTGTTACCCTGTTTTTGAAACTTCTTTTATGCTGTTCACATTTTCCTCATCAAGAACGAGTGAAAAAGACAGCATTTGAGTCTTGGATATGTTCTGCTAAACCAAGTCTGACACCTATTATTCATCCTGCTACTGCTGCTGGCTGAAATTCAGTAAAATTCAAACAGAAAGGCAATAAAATTTGAATGCATTATTTGTTTATCCATAAGATCCCTGTTCTGATTAGGGACTCCTTAAAACTGGAGAACCAACTTCCTTTCTTTGTTCTCGACTCATTGCATGCATGGTCCTATGGTCTTATGAAAAAGGAAAGATAGATTAGATACTCTACCATAAAAAACAGCTGAATTTCTTGACACAAGGTCCTTCTGCAACAAAAGCATGGATCCATTAGTTTAGATCTTCGTGGCCTCCAAACATGGCCACTTGAAGATGCTTGAGCAATTAGCATGTTCATAAATTACCAAATTTTGGACATGTTCCCTTGTAGCCTCATTGCATAGGAACCTGATGTAGTCAATTTTAAACGTCTCATATACGAAACCAGGCTTAGCAGCTCCGGACACAGGCACGGTGAATTTTAAGGAGTTTCGAAATACATGGAAATCTTAAAAGAAATTGAACCCTGTTAGATATGTGCCCTTCGACACTGACACCCCAATCAGAGTAACTGCGGTAGCATGAGAGCAAGCCATTGATGTTCCAGATTCGAAATTGTACATACTGAAGCGATTGCCGTCCGATGAACCCGTTATAGATGCTAAGTTCCGCGAAAGCAGCGAGGATTGAAACTCCAGCTGTAATAGTATAAACGGCTATGTTTTGATCATGGGTTGAAAGCTTAGTAAGCACGATATTTTGGAATTTAAAGCCCAATATAAATGACAGAATCATTACTTGAAGCCCAGCTCAAACTTATAAATACTTAACAGCAACTTACCCAACATCCCAGCAATCAAGGCAATTGGCAGGGTTTTTCCGTTTCTGATTTGGAAATCTTTAGGGTTTATATCAGGAAAAAGCATTGTATCCATGGCTACCGCAAGCCATCACCAAAACTCAACAACTTCAACCAAAAAAAGGAAAACCCCGAAAAACCCGGAAGCCAATTTTCTATATGAACTCAATTCCTGCTCCAAATCCAAAGACCTCAAAGCCGCAATTTCCCTTTACGAGTCGGCTATTTCCAACAAAACTTGCCTCAACCAACACCATTTCAACACCCTCCTTTACCTCTGCTCCACTTTTGCCGCCGACCCTGAGTCTAAAAACGTTGCTCTAGAATATGGGTTTCGAGTTTTTGACCATATGAGGGTCTTAAATATCCATCCTAATGAAGCTTCTGTTACTGCCATTGCTCGTTTAGCCGCGGCGAAAGGTGATGGGGATTACGCTTTTGAAATGGTTAAAAAGTTAGGTGATTACCGGGTTTCGCCGAGGCTTCGTACTTATGAGCCTGCATTGTTTTGTTTTTGCCAGAAGTTGGAAGCTGAGAAGGCTTATGAAGTAGAGGAGGATATAAGTAAGATGGGGTTGAGCTTGGAGGAACCTCAAATTGCTGCTTTATTGAAACTTAGCGCGGATACTGGGAAAGGGGAGAGAGTTTACAATTATTTGCAGAAGTTGAGGAGGAGCATGAGGTGGGTCAGTGAGGAGACAGCGAAGGTTTTGGAGGATTGGTTTTGCAGTAAAGAAAGTGAGAGTTTTAAGAGAGCAAAATATGAGGTGGCTTTTGTGAAAGAGTCGATTTTGAGGAATGGGGGTGGTTGGCATGGGTTGGGGTGGATTGGGGAAGGGAAGTGGGTGGTGAGGAAAGGGAATGTCGAGCCGAACGGTCGCTGCTGTTGTTGTGGAGAGCAGTTAGATTGTGTTGATATTGATGATGTGGAGACTGAGAAGTTTGCGCAGTCGGTTGCTGGGTTGGCTATGGAGAGGGAAGTTAAAGCTAACTTTAGGGAGTTTCAGGTGAGGAAGATATTTGCGAAGTGCTTGTTCTTCCTTGAATTGGCTCCATGGAGTTTAATTTACATTGTGCAATGTTCTGTTACTTATCTTTGGTATGATTGATTGTATATATTGAATGAAAGAAACCTTGAAAACAGGGTTGTTGGTAACTAGGTGTAGACCTTTAGTGTAGGTTGACGCTCTTGGAATTTTGTTGTTCCTGTTGCAAAAGGTTTGATATTTTGATTAATTTGCTTGTTACAATTTCATTATATGGTCTGTTAGTATAAAATTTGTTAAGGTTTGATGTTTGTTGTTATTACAATTTGTAGGATTATTAATTTCTTCTGTTGCTTTTGTATTTGAATCCATGGATTTAAGAATGTCCACATGAATCTTGCTTAGTCTTTCATACAATCAATCTGAACCCTGCTCTCTATTCGCAGACTGCCAGAATAGTAATATGGAAGCCTATGCATACATCCCTTTATAGAGGTTTAATGTTTTAAGCTTGTTGGTTAGTTCGGAGTTCGGACCAATATAATGTGCAATGGCTAAAATTTCTTTGGATTATACAAATTTCTATAGACTAGGTTTTGATTTTTGGAGCATTCTTAATAATTTGGTTATGATCATTACCTCTAGGAGTTAGCAGTGCATTCTTTATGCATGTTGTGATAGGTTTCTTTCCTTACTCTTTAATATAGAGATAAATGATATAAATTTTATAATCAGTCATTTATAAGGATGTGAAACTCTAACTGATGCGCTACTTAAAGAATTGGAAAACATCAAAACATGAACAAGCCATGATATTGACATGAAAAATCATATCACAATATCACAATATTCCATTTCACCCAGTTCTTACTGTTTTCTTTGCGGTTTACTTATTCATTTATGTATCACTAATACAGGATTGGTTGGAAAAGCATGCTGATTATGAAGCCATAGTGGATGGAGCAAATATTGGGCTCTACCAACAAAATTTTGCAGAGGGTGGATTCAGTGTTCTTCAGGTTGTATATCCAACAGTTGGCTTTTTTCGTTTGCTTTTCTCTTGCTACGTCTTTCTGTCTCCTGATTTGTGTTACTGATTGTTGTTCATTTTTGCAAAAATTGCAATAGAGCAGCTCGATGCTGTCATAAAAGAAATGTATACTAGAAGTGGGAATAAATGGCCGCTTGTCGTCCTCCATAATAAACGTGTACGAACCCTACTGGAAAATCCTTCCTACAGAAAGCTGGTGGAAGAATGGACGAGTATTGGTGTTCTTTATACAACTCCTAATGGTTCCAATGATGACTGGTATGGATATTGAGAAAAACGAACTTTGATTCATTTATTACTTTAAGCCCATTTGTTCCTTAGGTTAAATCTGATTCAAAATATCATGGTTTTACATCAGTCAGTGCCCCTTTTTTAGCTTGACAAGTCCCCATATGCTTGCACTAGAAAATTTAGTATCAAAGTGGATATAGTAGCGGCTTCATCCGGAATCGTTTCACTATAGGTGGCACAGAATTTATGAAGGATTATTCTGTTTTTCAATTGCTAATTGATGTTAATTTGAGCTTGATAAAAAAATTCTGCTATATATAGGTATTGGCTTTATGCTGCTGTAAAACTTAGATGTCTGCTTGTGACAAACGATGAAATGCGGGATCACATTTTTGAACTCCTAGGAAGCAGCTTCTTTCTCAAATGGAAAGAAAGGCACCAGGTTTGTGCTGTCTGAAATCCTGAATTGACATTTAACAATATTGTTCCTATCTTTATTGTACTTCATACAAATTGTTGTTCTTGTTCTGATATATGTGTTAAAAAGTGCATTTGGCAACTTTATTACTTCGACTTTTCATTTTTCTTGAAATACCCACATTTGACACCTATTTCCATCGCATATTTGGACATAAGTATGCGACTATGCGGTATGACCCTCTAAATACATGGAAAAACTTTGAAATACTCAACATACCCGTGTTGGTACATACCTGTATCCGAAAATCATACCCGAGTAAACATAGGTTGGTAATATTTTACAACTTGCAGTTTGCATTATTATTTTATTTTTCTGCATCAAGTTTTTGCAACGGAATGCTACTTAAATCTTCTATAACATGATTGCATCATGTCTAACACACTGAAATTTGCAACTTTACTAGTAAGTTGAGCTAGTCTATGACTTTGAAGAAGACATATTCTTCTTATTTAAGTCTCGCTTCAGCATATTCTGCTAAGTTATCGAAATGGTCCAATTCTGTCTTTGGACATGGATTTTAATGCATGACTTTCTATTTTGATTTTTGTTTAAATTCTTAAGGAAAGTGTCTTACTCATTTGTGATTAGTGTTAAATGGAATCTCACTTTATAAATTGACTTGTGTTTTATTTGTAGGTTCGATATACTTTTCTGAAAGGAACCCTGAAACTTCAGATGCCACCCTCATACTCTATCGTCATTCAGGTATCATCTGTTATTTGCTGTTGTACTTTCATTTGGTGGCATGTTCTACTTGAAGGCACTGTGACTGGCCGGTTGAACTGGGCTAGTGCCTAGTCTGGTCTAGTATATGTTATAGGACTGGAAATTTGGAGAACTAGTGAAAAATTGTTGAACTGGTAAAAACCCAGAAAAAACCTGAAGAGCCAGGTTTAAGCTTATTTTTAATATATATATATATATATATATATATATTTTTTAAAAATTGTATTATTTAATGAGATTTGAAGTTGTAACCCAATGGATCTAATATTAAAGACCATAAAATTTAGCTAGATGTATATTTTTATTAAGTATTCACTATATTTAATACTTATTTAATATTTAAATCCTTTGTTAATTAAACAATCCGGTTGGCAGTTGAACCGGTGACATAGAGGTCACACTGGTTTGACCTCCAGTCCGGTTTTTCAAACATTGATTGAAGGTTATGATTTAGCTATTGTCTGACAACTTGTGTATTAAACTCTTAGTATTTCCATTGGAATATAAAGATATGAATCTCTGTTTCAGGAATCAGAAAAAGGATCATGGCATGTCCCCATTGTATGTGACAGCAACGAGGAGGCATCCAGAACTTGGCTCTGCATTACCAGGCCAGATCCTTGTGAAGATCTAGTTGGTAAAACGGCGATTGCTTCCAACATGGAAACTTGTGAAATAGTTAATGGTCCCTGCTGCAAGTTAGCGTTGTCAAAAGCAGGCGATTCTGAGATGCTTTCAAGCGACAATCGCAGCCATGATAGTCAGGATTCCTATCAAATGTCTGATGATAAAACCAGATCCATGGCGGGTAAAAGGAAAGAGAGGTCCCCATAATTCACCACAGTTATAGCTACTTCTAATTATGAATGGCAAGCTGAAGCCTGTTTCAACCCGAGTAGTTTTTTTTTAAAATTTTCTGTCAACAGAAATAATCTTCCAATTTTGCTTCAAAATTTCCATATGCAGCAACTTCACCCCTTGTAACACTGTTGTTTTTTTTGTGTACATTAATCATATTACTATATTTCCCTAATGTCTCTCAAGGAAGGAGGTACAAAAGTACCATTAAGATGAGTTTTGATCTTAAATGAAATGTTATAAAGTAGGTATCCATTATATTACCAGTTTGACAAGGGGAAAAAACTGTTTTTTTCTCCCCGCCAATTTTACTAATTGAGTTTCAATCTTTATCGGTAATTTTTTTTTATCCTCAATTTAAGCCATTTTATTGATCAACCAAAGAAATAATCAGAGTCCAACTCCTAATTTAGTTGGTTCGTAAGGTGGTCATAATGGAAGGTTTATACTCGATTTTTTTTATTTAAAAAAAAAAAGAGTAAGCTATGATAACAAACGAAATTAACACATAATTATTGTTCTATTTCCATCTCAAATTCCGCAAACTTTGAATGCATATATTCATAAAAACAATCTATATATGTAGAAAAACACTAAGGTACATTTTGATGAAACTCTTAGAACACCTTTGTTGACAGCTATACATAATTTTAATGCTGCCATGAATAATAAATGACACACACTTAAAACCATGAATTTTAAAGAGCATTTGAGGAAACACAACACTATTCTTTTTACTTCTCTTTCTTTTTTCTTTTATCATTTGAAAATGTATTTTACGATTCCTGGAATATGAACGTTCATGAAGTAGTCTTCCCAGTCAATGGATTTGGGGTCGAAGTAGAACATATCGCTCTCCACCAGGCTTAATCTCGCTGCCCTTCGCAACTTCTCGGTGTTTAAATCATCAAAGCTGCACCCAACAAACAACGAAGTTAATTTTTCGTCGATCTTCGAAGTTGTCAGAAATTGAATCCCGATTATTAAAACTAAAAAATGCAGGACACTTTACCATCAGATAACACTGCAAACTTAGTAGTCTAATGAATTAAGAGATTCAGAACATTAAAAAATTTAGAGGACGTACGTGGCATTGAAGAACAAGTATGGTCTATAAATATCTACCAATCGCATAACAAATTTGATCTTCCTATTAAGATTGCTGTAAACGCCTTGGAAGTACTGACAAAATGCTGCATTTGCCAATTCCAATCCCTGTAAAACAAGAACAAAGAGAAATGATAAATTTATTAGTTAATTAATCAAATAATTGGAACTTTTTGAAGCTTCAAAAAGAAAAAAAAAAAACGAGGCCCTTTTCAGACCTTCAAAAGTAGTAAGTATCGAACTGCCATGTATCTGTGGAAGCTCTCCATGCTTTTCATGACTGTAACCTTGCCAACTATTACAGGCTTTCCATCCTTGTTGATCCATGGTTTCTTGGTGAAGTAACGGAAGCCATAGTCTTGAAGATTAGTATATTTTATGGGGTTGCCGACTGAGGAACCGACGTGATAAATGGACTCGTATGGTTGATTTGATGCATGAGCTATCATTGCTACAATCATGGCGTTCACCACCATGTCAGCTGGTATCTGCAAATTGTAAAATAAAAAAATAAACCCTCTCAATAGTGGACCTGTAAGAAGCAGTGACTAACTATGTTTTGATGTAATCTCAAATTTTGGAAATTGGCAAATGCAATATTAGATAGAAGTCTACCGAAACTTTTTCCTTTTTCTTTTTTTTTTTTTCTCAAATGAGATAAGCATTCATCCTTCACGTGTTCGTAGATCAAATCAAATCCAAACCCAAAACAGTTTTATTTTTGTTGTTCAATTCTAATCCGGATCAAATTCCGAAAACCCATTTTAAAAGTTCATATACTTATAGACGTAAGTTTCAGTGCTACGTGTTGCATATAAAAATTCTGTTTTCAAATAGATTTGACATTTTTTTTTGTAAAAAATTTAAATTATCATTACATATCAATTTAGTCCTATAAATTAAAAATCAAGGTCCGTTATTAAAAAAAAGGAAAAAAATAAAATATGTAAGTATTGAAGTTGAAATCCTAAACTTAGAAAAACTCATATTCAAAATCATGGTTAAACTCGAAACTCAATATCTAAAGACTTTTACCTATGTAACAAAAATGGAGGATAATTTTGAACTCACCACATCAACTACTGCCTCCGCATCTCCAAGAAAGAATGTCAATTTTCCTTTAGCATAGCCAACTGCTAGGCTATCGATGGTTCTATATATTATAAACACAAAGAAGTAGAATTAGTTTAAGAAATTGAAACAAAAAAAAAAAAATCCAAGGCAAAAATTACTTACAGAGCTTAGCTTAATTACAATTTTCCAAAATAATTTTTTCCAATAATTCAAGCAAAATATTAGTTAAATTAAAGGGTTCCATTATAGTAGCTAATAATGATTACCTGACTCCTTCAACCCAACCGGGGAATGGCTCTTTGTAAGTGCTTGTCACGATTGTAGGCCGTACAATGACTGCCGGTATATTCCCTTTCAATTCCCCCACAATCATTTCTCCCATTGCCTTTGTAAATACATACGGGTTCGGCCATCCAAAATGTCTTGCCCTATGTCATCAAATTCGGGGATAATCAGAA
>JBBYHL010000020.1:7541160-7559033 GCA_038381835.1 Adansonia madagascariensis
TTTTTATTTAAAATATATTAAAAAATTATAAATTTATTTTATATTTTATATTAATATTTATATATTTTATAATTAAATTTAAATAAAATATTTTATTATTTAAATTAAATCTAATTTAATTCAAACCGAATTTGCACATATATCTATATTTTACCTTGCTGTAACTGATATTGATTGTTTTGTGATCACTATGTCAAAGTATGGTTTTGACAGCTCATGTATCTGTTATCAAAGGAACTCACTTCCGGTAGAAGTCGAGTTATAATTTAAAATTTTTTTATTTTTATTTTTATTTAAATTTAATTTTAAATAGATTATAGTTGATTTAAAAATTTATATTATTATTTAAAATAATATTAAAAAATATTTTTATATTAATATTTATAATTAAATTTAAATTTAAAATTATTTTTTTATTTAAATAAGAATATGGATCAAATTAAACAGATCGGAACTAAAACAATTGGGAGAATTTAAAAAAAGTAAAATACATTGATAATTACTAAAAGAAATTAAAACCAAAAAAAAAAATTTTAAAAAAATATCATTTATTAGAATTATTAAAAAAAAAACTGTAATTACAGCTTTGCTTACCAATTTTAACCCGTATTAGCTGCTTTCTTCTCCCATGCAGCAGCAATTGGAGGTTGGCTCCCTTGGTTAAGGGAACCGATCCCCTGTATAAATATATTATAAAATATAATAAATAATATATATTATAATATATATTATATAAATTATCTATAAATTAAAAATATTATTTAAAATTAATAACATTTTAAATTAAATCTTGAATCGCTATTTAAAAATAATTAACATTTAAAAATAAAAAATAAAAAATATTTTATACTAAATATCGAATTATAATTTAAAAATAATAAAAATAAAAATACTGAGTAAAAAATTAATCTTCACTAATATATATTATAAATATAATATATAATATATATATAATATATAAATTATATAGATTAAAAATACTATTTCAAAATAATAAAAGATTAAAAATATTTTTAATTTAAAATTTAATATAAAATATTTTTAATCTTTAATTATTTTTAAATAGTATTTTTAATTTATATAATTTATATGTATTATATATATTATATTTATAATATATATTGGGGGCGGTTCCCTATCCAATATTTTTATTTTAATTATATTTAAATTTTAGTTGAGTATTTAAATAAAATATTTTTATTTTTATTACTTTAAATAATAATTTAAAATTTAATGTAAAATATTAATTTTTAAATAATATTTTTAATTTATAAATAATTTATATAATATATATTATATTTTATAATATATTTATATAGGGGGTCGGTTCCCTTGATCAAGGGAGCCGACCCCAATTTGCCGCTGCATGGGGAGAAGAAAGCAGTTCGCAGATAAAGAAAAGAGAAAAAAGTAATTATAATTTTTTAATTAATAATTTTAATAAATATTATTTTTTGTTTTGAAATTACTTTTTTCTGTTTCACCTTTTTTAATAATAATTAGTGCATTTACTTTTTTGAAATTCTCCCAAAAATTTACGCAAACGCTTGGGTTATTTTATTTTTTAATTTTATTTTCTTAATTAACATCGTATAAACAGCAGAAACACCACCTCAAAACATGTTAACCGCTACTATCAAACAGGATAGCATGACTTTGAGCGTCTCTTTAAGAACTCTTACGAAAAATCAAGCCAAGACAAATTTCAAAACTCTCAATAACCCATTCCAGAAATTTCTCTTCCTTTTTCCAACCAATGCATTGAACCCTCAAAGTTCGAAACTGCACGTTGAATCCGCAACTTTACGGCAGAATCCTCACCTGTTTGACAAAAGTCCTCAACCAGACCTTGCCCAATACAATGGATTACTTTTTGAATATTCTCGCAATAACAACAACAAGGGAGCTCTAAATCTCTACTTGGGTATTCATGGTTTTGGTTTACCAGTAGATGGGTCGACGTTATCCTGTGTTTTAAAGGTCTGTGGATGCTTGTTTAATGAGATAGCTGGAAGACAAGTTCATTGCCAATGTTTGAAACTGGGGTTACTTGAGGATGTCAGTGTGGGGACTTCTCTTTTAGATATGTATATGAAAACAGAGAATGTGAAGGATGCCAGGAGAGTTTTTGATCATATGGGGGAAAGAAATGTAGTTTCTTGGACTTCATTGCTTGGAGGCTATGCACGGAATGGAATGAATGAGGAAGTTTTGGAATTGTTTTTGACAATGCAAATGGAAGGGATCAAACCCAATCCATATACCTTTGCCGCTGTTCTTGGAGCTTTGGCGAATGAAGGGATGGTAGAGGAGGGTGTTCAAGTTCATAGTTTGATTATAAAGTATGGTTTTGAGACAACAATTTTTGTGTGCAATTCTTTGATGAATATGTATTTGAAGTCAGGGATGGATAAAGATGCTAGACTTGTTTTAGATGAAATGGAAAGCAAGAATGCTGTGACATGGAATTGTATGATTGCTGGTTATGTAACAAATGGGCTTGATTTGGCAGCTTTTGAAACATTTTACAATATGAGGCTTGCTGGTGTTAAGCTTACTCAGATGGCGTTTGCTCCCCTTATAAAGTTATGTGCTAACCATAAGGAATTAGGTTTTGCTAGACAGCTTCATTGTCGAGTTTTGAAAGACGGTTTTAGTTTTGACCTTAAAATCAAAACTGCACTTATGGTAGCTTACAGTAAGTGCAGCGAAATGGATGATGCATTCAAATTGTTCTCAATGATGCATGAAGCTCAAAATGTTGTATCTTGGACAGCTATGATCAGTGGGCACCTTCAGAATGGTGAGATTCAAGAGGCAGTTAAACTTTTTTGTTTAATGAACAAGGAAGGTGTCAGACCAAACCATTTTACTTATTCTACCATGCTTACAGCTCAACCGGCTGTTTCTCCTTTCCAAATACATGCAGAAGTAATCAAAGCTAATTATGAGAAGTGGTCGTCTGTTGGAACTGCTCTTTTAGATGCTTATGTTAAGTTGGGAAATATCAAGGAAGCTGCTAAAGCTTTTGAACAAATTGATGTGAGGGACATTGTTGCGTGGTCAGCAATGCTAGCTGGTTATGCTCAAATAGGAGACTCTGAGGGAGCTAGCAAAATATTTATCCAGCTGGTAAAGGAGGGGATTAAACCTAATGAATTCACCTTTTCGAGTGTTTTAAACGCCTGTGCAGCACCTACTGCACCTTTAGAACAGGGAAAGCAGTTTCATGCATGGTCAATCAAATCAAAATTAAGTGATGCTTTATGTGTTAGTAGTGCTCTTATTACCATGTATGCTAAGAGAGGGAATATAGATAATGCACATCGAGTTTTTAAGAGGCAGCGTGTAAGAGACCTTGTGTCATGGAACTCAATGATCTCTGGGTATGCACAACATGGTCATGCAAAGAAAGCTCTTACGGTATTTGAAGAAATGCAAAGAGAAAACATGGAAATGGATGATATAACATTTATTGGTGTCATTTCTGCCTGTAGTCATGCTGGATTAGTGGATGAAGGTGAAAAGTACTTCAACATGATGGTAAAAGATCACCACATTTCTCCAACAATGGAGCTGTATTCTTGCATGGTTGATCTATATAGCCGAGCTGGAATGCTTAACAAGGCCATGGATACCATAAACATGATGCCATTCCCTGCCGGTGCAACGGTGTGGCGAACTCTCTTGGCTGCCAGCCGTGTTCATCGCAATTTAGAGCTGGGAAAACTTGCTGCAGAACAACTGATTTCACTTCAGCCGCAAGACTCCGCTGCATATGTTCTGCTTTCCAATATTTTTGCTGCATCAGGAAATTGGCATGAAAGAAGGGAAGTAAGGAAATTGATGGAGCAGAGAAAAGTGAAAAAGGAGGCTGGTTACAGCTGGATTGAAGTTGGGAACAAGACACACTCATTCTTGGCTGCTGATCATTCTCATCCCATGTCAGACCGTATTTATTCAAAACTCGATGAGTTAAAAACTCGACTAAAGGACATGGGGTATCAACCTGATACCGATTATGTACTTCAGGACATTGCTGATGAAGACAAAGAAACCATTCTTTCTCAGCACAGTGAGAGACTGGCTATTGCTTTTGGGTTGATTGCTACTCCTCCCGGAACTGCTCTTCAGATTGTTAAAAACCTTAGAGTATGTGGAGACTGTCACACCGTTATCAAGTTAATATCACTGATTGAAGAAAGAGATATAGTTGTTCGGGATACAAACCGGTTCCACCACTTCGAAGCAGGTAGCTGTTCATGTGGTGACTACTGGTAACAATTTGATCAAATGCAACCTGCAACTTCCAAAGTGTTACTCCATTCATTTAGATGCAACGCGTGGGAATATAATAATTTCAAAGCTCGTGTGTTAGGCATGACAATTCAATCTTTATTTATGTGCGTATCAGTCGTCGGATGTGGAGTAAGTTGTTGAGCAAAATAGGCACATTAATCAGAGGCAAATGATGGGTTGCATGTGTTTCTCACTTTGGTGTAAACATGTCGTTTGATGAGGTAATGTGACAGTTTCTTTGAGTTGCTTTTGTGCTTTTTTTTTTTTCCATTGTTACTCTTATTAATACTGAGTGTATTGTTTCTATTTGCAGCTTATTCTTCGTTAGCATAAACCAGGATTTTCATCCTCTGGTACGTGGACTCTTCAATAATGATTACTGCACCTATATTCAACACTTACATCAGTTCGATGGGACACACAATTAGTGCTAATATTTTGTTACAGAAGTGAACTCGGTCTTTGTGACTTATTTAAATGAAAAAAGAAGAGTTGTGAGGTGTTCGTTGATCGGACTAAACTTGATCTGAGCTCCGAATTTTTTTTATTATTTTAAAAAATTATTTTTATATTAATATTAATTTTTTATTTAATTTAAATAAAAATTGATTTGAAACATGTTTGACTAAAAACATCACCTAAAATTCCAACTATTTTGAATAATACTAGTCGATTTTTGAAAAAAAACAATTATTCAACTTTTATTTGCTTTTGATAGATTTTACATAATTTTAAATTATAATTAAATTAAAATCGAGTAATTGTAGTATAATTGTTATAGATGCACTCCAATCCAATCCAATCTATAATTTATAGTAGGTATAAGAGTTTAATTAAGGGAAACTCTTATCCAATATAATGTTCTATAATTAGGGAAAGTTTCTATGTTGGTGAGATGATCAAATTTTGATTTAATAATTCAGGTTAAAAATGTTACCTTCAAATTCACCTTATTTTCTCTCTCCCCCCCTCTCCACACCCCACCCCCCCCCAAAAAAAAATCTGACATATATGCATCTAAACAATGCCCTAACATACGTGTTTTTGGATCCCGAAACAGCAGTCATGGTTGAAGAATTGAACCGATCAATGCTCAGGTTATGAACCTTGAAAATTGAAATACATCCCCAATACTATCAAACCCAAAACTCCAATTTTCCATCGATCTTAGTCCAACCAGTTCAAAAGATTAACTGATCAATTTGATCAAAATCTTCTTTTAATATTTAAAAAATAATTTTGATATTAAGTAAATATTAAATATAGTTTGTAATTAATAATGATATGTTTTACTATAAAATTATTAGATTAAAAATACGAACTTCATCAATTTACGAAAAAAAAAAGGGAAAAAAAACTGCTTTTACTTTGTTTTTTCCCCCTTAAACTGGTTCTATACCGATTCAAGGTTTCATTGGATTGATAGACTATACCGAAACAGACTAGTTGTTGGTTCCAGTACAACTGGTCCAACTGAGCGGTCTGGTTTTAATCACTGACAAAACCAAGTCAAAAGATGAAGCAAACTAGAGAGTTATAACTCAGGGCCATCAAGCATCAAGTTTATCAAGTAAAGGGGTTTAGGGAATTCTATTAAATAAAGATTACATACCGGTAAACATACAAATATTATATTTGCACCTAAGACCAGACAATATGAAAAGGCATTCATAAATCATAGTAGTAGACGTCAATAAAATATGACTCCTCTGGATTATTAGATCCAACCTATGTCATATGGACTTTTCCCCCCCTAAAATATGTGTCTGGCAAATATCCTGACATAAGTATGACATATGATCCTTCATATATATATATATATATATATATATATATATATATATATATGAAAAAACTTAGACAAAAAATTAATTACATCCGACACTCATTCCCGAGTCCGGATAATATAGGATTCAACGGACACTTTTCACTTTTCACTTTTCACCCCAAACCACCCATCCAACCATAACTCCTAACTAGAGGCCAGCAATAGCAGATACTCCAAATGGTACCTGAAAATTCATATCATTTCAAAAACCAGGATAATTAAGACTGCAAAAATAACACTTGCCATCAAGTTTAGGCAGAAAAAAAGGAGCAAATTTCCTATAATCTTCTTCTTTACACGGTAAAAGAGGAGCAATTCGATTTAAGCGTTGAACATTCGTTTCATCTCATTACAGGAAAAGGAATTGAGAGACAATTCCTTGTATGTGCCAGCAGTTATATTATTATTAAATAAAATACACAACAGTGATTGCACTTACAACTAAATGTAGATCAATGTGAAAATTTCGTCAAATCTTCTATCAACCTTCCTCCCCAAACTCTTTTGTAAATCTTTCATGGACCTCAAGATCAGCTTTGCTCACAGTTGGCCTCTGCCTTGCAAGCACCTTGTCAAAATCTGATCGCGAAATAGGAGGTGGAAGGATCTGCATTGGCATTAATCCATCAAAATAAATTTTATTACTTTGAAAGTTGCAAATAACAATATTCCAATGCGTCTTCTGAAATATCTGAAGATTTTTATTTTTGTATTTTAATTTTGTTTTCCATGTTTATTTGAAGTATAAGGTTTTTAAGTTTTAACTTAATTATCTCAATGATGACTCCATAATATGATAATCACATCTTAGATTATAGTAAATAAAATAAAGAAAAAGACACTCCAAATACTTCATCGAATGCTTTTCTCAAAACCAGAATAAATTAAACTCTAAAAAATCACAACATAAGGGAATCTCCAAAAAGAGCATACAGAAGCAGAGAGGAACACAAGGGTAAGAACTTAAGTACTTTCTATCTCAAGCAACTCCATACCTGTGCTGCAAGTCCTTTGGCTGCCAATTCCTGCATAGTGATTTGGACAGCACCCGGTTGCTTTGGTCCACATGGCATCCACATATTATTAGGTGTCTTGAAGAAAAACATGGCATCCTGGGTTTTACGAACAGGTTCAAAAAGAACATCCTTAACCTGTCAAAGACATAAACAAGTAAAAAAAGCACAAAAGTGAGCTACTCCATATTGGCCCTTAACGGTAAAACTCACTGCCAAGATAGCATTTGTAGAAAGGAGGAGAAGAGAAATAAATGAAGAGAAAAACAGTCAAGAGTTCCACATAGGTGTTGCACTTACACAAACAGATATGTCTGACCCTGAAAACCCCTCCGTCCGGCGAGCTAAGCTTTCAAAATCACTTTCGGTCAAGTTGTGAGGAGTATCACCCAGATGCACCTGTTATAATTTATTTTACCATAACAAGGCAACCATGTCAAGAAACAAAAGTGATTTAATGATTCTATTGCGAAAAATAAGACCCAAAAAAGCCAAGCATTTTCTTTCTCTTTTTTCATAATATTTTGAAGGACAATATTAAGAATAAGATCAAGTACTTTGAACATATGTTGCCGAGCCTTCAAATCTGGGAGAGGAATGTAAATACGCTTATCAAAACGCCGCCGGATGGCCTACATGAACAATTGATCAGTAAAAGAAATCCATCTCTTACGATTCAATATGAACAAATTGATTCATCATAGTCAATGCATTTGATAAACATATCACTATATATAGTAACCTTTAAGACTGCCCTTAGGGCACTCATTAGCAACATCCTACGTCCTTTACCTGATCAAGTGCATAGGGAGTATTTGTTGCTGCAAGCACTAGGACTTTCTGATCATTATTTCCAACACCCTAAAACATAAAAAGAAGCACAAGATGTAAAATTCATTCATTAAGTTTGAAACCTTGGAAGGAATAATATATCTATTTGGCACAATTTGGCATGGGCATAAATGAGGTTGAACACAAATACACCAACAAGGAGAAAAAAGGGGGGGGTATAGATGCTAGCATGCTGCAGACTATAGCATCAAAAAATCTTACATAAATATGTATTGAATAACCTGTAAACAATATAAACTTAAAATTCTTTCTAAATATATAATATTCGGCCAAGGAAAATAATTTCTTGAATAGCCTCAGAAAAAGAAATTTTAAAATTCTTCTTAGCACTTCTTCCACACTGACAAATACCTGCATTTGCACAAGAAGTTCGGTTTTGATACGTCTTGATGCTTCACTCTCGTTGCCCTCACCACGCTGTCCGCACAAGGAATCTATTTCATCAATGAATATAATGGAAGGTGCACTATCACGAGCCATCTGAAAAAGGTTTGAAACCAGCTTTTCACTTTCCCCCATCCACTTTGACACCAGGTCTGATGAAGAAACACTAGCAGAAACGGAAAGGGGAAAAGGGATCAAATTTTAAAAGGGAAAAAACCAGAAACCTAATATACATAATACATGCACATAAACAGAGCAAAGGTATATTAGGCATCCATGCTCAGTAAACAAAAGTGCTCAATAAAAGGCAAGAGAAATATTCACATCAGATTGGTATTTATAAATTCACTAGGATTGGGATTCATTACAGAAAACTACATGCAAATAATCAACTTAGATTCCAAGAAACAAACCTAGAAGCCTAAATCGGTAACAATATTCTAATGCTTCTTCTGCAATATTTGATGAATTTTGTTTCAATATTTATTTTGTTTTCCATGTTTATTAAGGCATATGTAGATATATTTATTGCATAACAGAATGGAAATTATATTCCCCCATCCACTTTGAGACAAGGTCTGATGAAGAATCACTAGCAGAAAAAGAAGGGGAAAAGGGATCAAATTTTAAGGGAGAAACAAAATGCTCATAATTACATAAATAGAAGCTAAGAAAAATATGCAAATCAAATTGGTATTTATAGGACTCCTAGATTATTCCATAAAATCACTAGGATTGGGATTTATGACAGAAAACTACATGTTTCAAGAAACAAACCTAAAAGCCTAGAAACTCAACAAAGTAACACAATAACCCAAGGTTAAAGGAACTGTAAATTTTAATTCTGCTGAATGACAAAATCCCTAGAATGCATAACATACAATCCCAGACTGTCAAAACAGAATCACATAAAAATGAGGGCGCACAGCAATGGCTGCATCACCATTGTGTGGAGATAGATATCATAACATGATTCACACATAACATTTAAGCACGGCAGCTGTAAAATTCACTTAACAGAACAACAAACGCCGAACTGATGAGGAAGGTAGGGAAGCTTGAAGTGCAGCAAGCCAATAGACATTAACAGATCAAAGAGTTTTTGTAGCATATATAAACCGTAAGCCCGCAAACACAATATGTGAACGCTAACACATCTTTGCCAATGCAATTCATTGATACATGTATTGGAGTCTTTACTACTTCCACCTCTCCCCTTCTCCAGCTAAAAGGAAAGTGGTGGCTGCATCACAAAGGAAAGGCTATATAACACAACATCAGCTAACATGCTAAAGGTGCCCTTTCCCTTTGTTTTCACAATTCAATATGCATCTTGAAAATTAACAAAAGTGAAAAAAGGCTTCAAACTCAGCAGAGGATTATTGAATATTTTCTTATGGGAAGATAAAAAGGTCAAGTATGGCAAAAATATATATCACCTAAAAAATGTAGAGTCTGCTTCAGTTGCAACAGCCTTGGCCAAGTACGACTTCCCAGTCCCGGGTGGTCCATACAACAAAAAAGCTCTCCATGGCCTCCTCTTTCCTAAAAGAGAACAAGTAGGAAATCTTAACAAAGTTAATCCAATTGCATCCCAGCATATGTAATGTTCAAATGACAATAGATATAATTGAAAAAGCAGATAAAAGGAGAGTACAGATTTTATTTAGCGAGTTTCCATTCCACATCACAACGCCAAAATACAGTTCAAGGAAACATAAATCAAAAGCAGTTCAAATCTTACCAACTTTATATTCTAGCAAGGCCAATTGGATATCCAAACACAATTATATTAACAAAGGTAAAACAATATACAGACTGGTTCATGATAGATCTCTTTTCCTACCAGAATGCAAAACCTCCACTAATACAATGCGTCACTTTGATTAACTCCATATCATAAGAGGGACAGTTTCAGTTACGAAGCAAATAAACTGAGTTTAAGTTGAATTCAACAGATCCTACTTGACAATTATAACGGAAACATAAAATATATTTAAAACTTTTCAATTTCAAAACCAAATAACTCATGCGATCGATATGGCAACACTGACAACTTCAAAGGAGGTAGAGTCTATGACTATGCAAGTAACAGTTTCTAGAAAGAAATTGACACTAACAGCAGCAGCATGCAAATCTTAGCAAGATGATGTCAAAGATTGTCTGTCACATTTAAATGTTTCAAGAAGTTGAGCGTTAAGATGGTGATGGTGTTAGTAGGGTTATTGTCAGTTAACAACTATGATCATTAGATTAGCAACATTACAACGAAAAAAAAATGATTTCAAAAGCAGCGATGCATTCTCGAACTAACTCTCCATGATCACATGGTTCAGTAGTAAGCAAAATCTTGCATTGTTGCTTGTACTATTCTGGGAATCAGTTCAAGTACCACCAAGGGAAAATGATAGCACGGCATGACACAAGTAGCCATACCAATAATTTCCTAAAATCTCTCTCCATTCAACATTAAGAGGAGCTATATTCGCAAGCAGCATGTCATAGGTATTAAAAAAAAAAAAAACAGAATATAGCATCTGCAATTCACATTTAGGACTAACAAACTCAGGCAAAAGAAAATTGTAACACTTGGTTGATAATGCAACAAAATTCGGCACTCTGCATTACCACAATCAACTTAAAGAAACAAGCATGATTATCCTAACAAAATCAAGTATCAACACCAAACTCACATCTTTCTCACTAAATTATTAACCAACCTCTTTTCTAAATAATATCACAGTCAAGAAAGAATAAATTAGTTAACAGTTTCACAATCAACAATAAACCCATTTCACTATGCTCTACCAATCTAAAAAATAAGCAAAAGTCACCAACTTTATAATAATAATAATAATAATAATAATAATAATAATAATAATTTAAAAAAAAACACCCTTAATGATGCCTTCCAGGAAAACCCCATAAAACATAAAATTAACGCATAGTTTAACAGTCAACAATTAACCAGTTTCATTATCAGCTACTAATTACTAAAATCCAGCTAAAACCACCAATTTTATAGAAGTATACCCAAATCATCCGCAGAAAACCAACAAAAAAAATCCCCTCCCCAAAAAAAAAAAAAAAAAAAAAAACTAACCAGTGAAAAACTGAGGAAATTTGACAGGCAAAATAACAGCTTCTTGCAAAGCCTGCTTAGCACTTTCTAACCCAGCCACATCATTCCACTTAATATTAGGCTTTTCCCTAATAATAGCCGAGTTAAGCCCAGCTCTCAACTTAGCCTGTTCCGGATCCTCCCCATCACCACCTTCTCCTCCGCCACTGCCATCCTTGGGCTTACTTTTGGGGCGAGTGGCAACAGCAGCGTCCCCATTAGTACCCGGTCCAGGCCCACCTTCATCGAGAACGGCACGTATCTCCTCGGCACGGCGTAAATACTCGGTGAATTTCTGGGTAATAGCCTCCCTAATTTTGGGGTTCTTCTCGTATTTCAAATGGGTCTTGAAATACTCGAGCGCGTTCATGTACAAAGGGAAGGCTTTGCTGTAGTTCCCCGCATTGTCTTCTTGCACAGCCTGCTTCACGTACTCTATTGCTTGTTCTTTGAAATTGCTATACATTTCTTTCCTCTTCTTTTTCTGGGTATTATATATATTCTTTTTCAATGAAATTGCATGGGATCGATGAAAGATTTAAAATTTATTTTCTTCGATCATTTTGGGATTTAGGGAGAGGACCGATTCGAAGGATAGATTGAAGGATTGAAGAAGGGGATTTGCCTAATTGCTATGGCCTATGCGTTAGGAAAAGTATTCTGCACCTTTTCGTAATTCACATGCTGAGGGTTTTAAGGGGAAGGTTCCCTCATGAAAACTTAATAACAAGAATTAGGCTTTTTTATAAAAAAAAAAATTGGGTTATATATTAAATTGAATTTACACGATGTACATTAATTAATCATATTATCACATTTTATTAATGGATAAAAAATTAAAACCTTTAAAAATAAACGAATTATATATGTAATTTATTATTTAAAATTTTATATTTTTATATGTAACAATATTAATAATGATTAGAATTCAATCATAACTAATCTCAAATCATTTAAGGGGATTTGTTAAATGAGTGTACAATTTTAAAATTGGATTACATATTATTTATAATAATATAATATTAAATACAATAATTAGTAAATTTATTTATTATTTTTAATATATTAAATAAAAATACTATTACGTATAATAATTTAAAAGAGTGATATTAGGATAGACCTATCTATGAATTGGATCTATAGATCCGACTTGATGTAGCTTGAGCTTGAATTTCTTTTTTCATCTTTTGAGTTAGTTTGATCGATTAAAAAAGTATTTATAAATTAAAAAAAATATATTATTATTTAAATTTAATTATAAAATATATAAATATTAAATAAAATAGTTTATTAATATTTTATTATATAATAAATAATAAATTTAAATCTAAAGCTAAAATTATATTTAAATCTAAAATTAAATTTTAAAATTTTTTTAATTATGATCTGTCTTAACTAATAGATATTTTGAGGTACTTATATTGATAAAATCATGATTTTATTGCAATGCAATTCAAGGCGTGTTGAGGATGGCATAAGTACCAATTGTTGTATCATCGTGGGCCATGGGAGTGAAGTGAGAATCCCACAGCCCACGCGCCATGGCGGTGTTCACACCTTCAAGGGCACAGAAAGGGCCAACAGGGAAAACGCTGCGACGCTGAGTCACGGACGACTAGGAGAGCGCAGCTGATTACGTAATCTTCCGTCACCCTCTTGCTTTGCGCTTTGGCTCCTTCCCAAGAACAACGGTTTAAGATTTCTCATTTGTCATTATCAGCAATTAAAGAAAGAGCAACCAAATTTTTTTTCCAGACTGTAACTGGAAGATAAAAAAAAAATTATAAATATTAAAATTTAAATTTTATTTAATATAAATGTAATTATTTCAATCAATTAAAATGAGAAAATTTTATATTTTTATTTAATAATTTTAAATTATATATAAATAATTAAAATAAAATATAAAAATATTATAAATTTATCAAAATTTATATTAAAAAAATATCACAACCACGATGTTGATCCTTCGCTTTTCTTCCGCCGTCTCAACTTTGGTCAAAATTGGCGTCTCAAGGCTCTTAACTGTAAGTCATTTTAAAAACAGAGCAAATTTAAAGTAGGGAAAAGCCCAGACTCACCCCCCTGAAGCTGACACGGTGACTATTAAATTTTGCATGTTGGTTAAATTCTTTTCAAACAGTTTATTTAACGCGTAATAATTATATAAATATTAGATCCAAAGAAAGAAATTATAAATACCCAAAGCAAAAGAAGAAGAGAGGTGTCTGGAATCATTATATTTTCCGGTATTCCTTTCCTTTGTTTCCTTTCCTTTCCGATTACTTTTTCTTTGATTCCTTCTGATTTTAACTTTAAGAAGGGATTATTAGATTTGGGTTTCATTTCTCATTTGATTCCCAACCTTCCCTGTTAAGATAAATTTTCTTTTTTCTTTTCCTTTATTTTTGGTTTTTTTTTTTTTTAATTTATGTCTTACCCCAAAGATTTTTGTTTTTTCAGGTTTGAAAGGGAATTGAAAAAGGATTAATGGCGGAAGAACATAGATGTCAATCACCACAGTTATGTGCAAACAACTGCGGATTCTTTGGAAGCCCTGCAACCCAAAATCTTTGTTCTAAATGTTACCGCGATCTCCAGCTTAGTAAACCACAATCTTCCTCCGCCAAGCAAGCCCTTAATCAAACCCTTGTTCCTTCCCCCTTTTCTTCTTCTTCTTCATTGCCATTATCTTCATCGATCTCGTCATCATCGGTGTCGATTTCCCTAGCGCTGAAGCCGCAACCATCGGCGGAAACCAAGGTAGATGTGCCTCAGACGGCAGAGGAGGGTCAGGTTCAGGTTCAGGTTCAAGTTCAAGTTCGACCTAACAGATGCTTGATCTGCAAGAAACGCGTGGGTCTGACGGGTTTCAAGTGCAGGTGTGGGATGGTCCTTTGTGGCACCCATAGGTACCCTGAACAGCATGGTTGCACTTTCGACTTCAAAGAGATGGGGAGACAACAGATCGCCAAAGCGAATCCGGTTGTTAAGGGTGAAAAACTTCAAAAAATATAAAGAAAACAAAAAAAAAAAAAGGATTGTTTGTGATTGTGTTATCAAATTTGAGAATTTGGATCATTGAAAAAACGTGGTGAATTTAGATTGATCCTCGCGTCTCTCGCCGGACGGCCGGCTGATCAACCTTTAGGCTATGCCTTAGATGGTGGTTGTAGGCAGCCTGCCGTTGGTGCTTACTGTTGGGTCCCTGAATGTAATATACATATATAAAAATGGTATTTTAATTATTGTAATGTTAATTTTCAGTTCAATAGTTTGTAGGCTTTAGAGGGGATAAATCCAATAATAATGTCACAAATAAAAAAAAATTATTTCAACTACAGCATGTGATATTTCGTATATTCTATTAATGTTTTCTTTATTAAAATATTATAATTAAGTTTAAATTCGTATAACTATGTCTATCTAAAATTGATAAATCTAACAATTATATTGAAATAAATGATCAATAGATAATCCCACAATCCACCTAATATTTGCACTTTTATACAAATGAACTAAATTGAACAATTGTAATTCTTTTTTTTTTTTTGGGGGGGGGTAATTATAATTCTTATACAATTATTAATGACAGTTTATGTTAAATTTGTTATAAATCAAGAGAATTAGAAATATGATATTTCTATATGTTGAAAAAATTTAAGAGATACTATGTGTATTAAGGGAGAAGATCTCTCATCATCATATAAATTCCAACTCGAAAAATATTTCTGTAGTTTATATTTTGAATATTTACTATTCTTTTTTGGTATTTTTTGGTCAAAATTCTTTTTTTTATAAATTCTTTATCTTTTTATATTATATAAAAAGCCACGAAAAATCAATTAATATACATTTATATTTTGGGCTAGCTGGCCTTAACCATGTAAATTCGATCTTCATAAGATTTGCTTAATCGATATAAAGTAATTTATTAATAACATTTTTTTTTATTGTCACTTTAATTATGATTAGTGTCACTAAGTACTGATTAACATCTTCATAATAATTAAGACATGTTCATCGATTTTATTATTGGTGCTATCCATTTATTTCATTAGTTTATTATTTCCACTTAACAAGTGCTTAGATCCTTAATATAAAAAAATATATATTTTATTTATATGCTTGATAGAAAATAAAAAAAATTAAAAAATTATTTATTTCATCTATTAGTAAAGTTGAAAAAAAATGAAATTTTATGATTTTATTATTATAACCTTTTTAAATTAAAACAAAAATTATAAAACTAAATTTGATTAACAATTTTTTAAAAAAAAATTCGCTAGACTCACATCTCTCTTATTTCTTTTTTTTTTTTTTTCAATTTTGAATGATTTATTTTTTAAATAATTGTAAAAATGATTACCTTTCATTTTTTTTACCATATAAACAATTTTTTTTTTTTACTTTTCCATCTTTCCTATCCATTTTTTTTTTTTTTTTGCAAATTTTAACACTATCAAGCATACGTAAATGTATTAAAGAATATATTCATATTTTTTGTTGACAAATTCAAGAGATGAAGATCCCATCTTAATTTTTAAATAATTTAAATTTAATATTTTGGAATTAGTAAATTTAACTATACGACTATTCGATTTAATGGTATATGTAATGTATGTATCATTGCATCCTTACTCAAAGAATTGAGTTTTTCTTTTAAGGGGTAACTAGATTTAAAAAATAATAAAAAAAAATTTCACTTGTTATTCGAAAGAATTGAATTTGAATCTTCAATTTTCAACAAAAATGTAAAAAGTTCTTAAGATCAAATTTTTAAGCGATTTTCTTGAAATACATAATTATAATTTAAATCACAAAGTCAGGAAAAGTACTTGTATAGTTCTTGTTTTTACAATAGATTTTATCCTTTAGTAAAAAAAATTTCGGTTAATCGATATTTATAGATAATGATTGATTATTATTTAATTACTAAGTTTTTTGCGTTTAATTTGTTATTTTTATTGAATTAAAGAAAATAATTTATTAATGATTTTTTTTCATTGACAATCATCATTTTTCAGTGTAACTAAATGTTGTAAAAAAAAGTTTAATGGGTAAATATTCAGTTGCTTAGGTAACAATAGAGACAACATAGTAAAAAGGAATTTTGCTTAACATATTAAAATGTTTTGGTAATTAGTGTTTTTGAAAGTGTTTTAGACTCGAAAGATCCCTGTCTTGGGGCTTAGAGTTGCGTGGTTCAATGAGGATAGCACCTCAAAGCAAACAAAAGATTACTATTTAATTTTCTTGAGGCAAGTGGTTATTTATTTATTTATTTGAATAAGGATTTTTTTAATAGATTTATTCACAGATTGAATGAGTATGAATTGAATTGTCCGTTTGATTTAAATTAGATTGAGTAAAGATAAAAATTTTAATAATTTAGACTAGTTTGATTTAACTCAGTTTACTTTTTATTTAAATAAAATTTTTATTTAATATTAATTATAAAAAATATTAATATTAATATAAAAATAATTTTTAATATTTTAACACTTTTAATAGTAAAATGAGTTTTTTAAGATTTTATTCAAACCGAACCTTGACAAAAGAAAAAGAAAATTTTCAAATTAAATCAGCCCAACCTGCAAATATTTTAAATAAAAGAAGTATATTATGACAATTATATAACAATTTTGATTTAACAATTAACCCATATCTAATCTAGAATGATATTTAATTATAAAGATAATATGTTTCAATGTTTGATTTAAACTATTTTTATGTTGGTTATATTTAACTTTAAAACACTACAAACAAACAGCCATATAGTGATGGCTAGAAAACCATTGATAAAATTCAAAAAGCCATTACTATGGGTCCGAAGGATCTTATACTGACAGTTAATAAGATTATTTTGATAAAATTTTAAGCAACGGTAAAACCTCATCAATATAGATATATGTCGACAAATAAAACTATCTAAATATGATATATTATCTATTCTATAATCGTAGGCATCACTAATTCTATCATCGTCGGGATAAATATTAGTTGATTATTTTCATATTGGTTATATCTAACTTTAGAATGTAATTGAGTGATTCATTAACATGAGATGCTTTCTTACAACTCTTTAATGATCATTAGATAATCCTTCATTGTTGAAGTCAATTGCATGGAGTAAATATTGACAAATCTTCTTGTCTTTTTTTCAAAGGATTAAAATGGTTTAACCAAATGGAGCAATGCAACTTTTAAATGCAGTTAATTACAATTAATTAGGTTGTTTGATTTAATCATTGACTTATCTTTCAAAACACAATCCAAACATGAATTTAAAAGAAAAAAAAAGTTAAAAGCTATACTTCCTTTATAAAATAAATATAATATTCCATTTTACGTAGACTTGATAATTTATATCTTT
>JBBYHL010000020.1:7620001-7632614 GCA_038381835.1 Adansonia madagascariensis
AATATTTTACTTAATTTTTTTATAATTTTATCAATTTAATTTGTGTAATTTGACTTTTAACTCTAAACTCAACCAATAGAATTATTATTTATACTAAGTTTTAACCAACCCATGGATGAAGAAAAAAAAAAAGAAGTAATTTAAAGCAAAGGGTGGTCATTTTTTCATGTGTAAATATATTTTTTAAAAATAAATTAATTAAAAAGTTTTAAATTTTATATCCAATGACATTTTATCTTTTATTTTATAATATTTTTATAATCTAATTTAAAATTTTATGTCATGAATATTTTTCAGCAAAATCAAATTCAATTAAACACTTTGTTAATAGAATAGATATAGGTTTTAATTTTTTTTTTTTATTGTACTTCTGTTACATGTTGCATTACCCTACGTATCATACACTTATGTCCCTTTCAGCGCATCCGACTCAAGATAGTAAGACTTGGTCCTCAACAAACCAAATAAATAAATAAATTATTATTATTATTTTTTGTATGTAGCCAAGCAAATGACCCAAGAGGATTTCCTTCTGTGGTTTATCTAAACCAAAGGAGTTTTTTTTTTCTTTGTCTAGAAACTGTGCCGTGGTATTTTGAATTGGAGATTTATGAAATAAAAAAAATAAAAATTTACTTGTAATTATGTAGTTCATGATTCTTTATATAATTATTATGTTTATTGCTTGAGAAAGATTAAAATATTATTAATTTTTTTGTTTTCTCCAATCCACTTCAATAAGGTTATGTATTTCTTTTTCATCGAGAAATAACCGAAGGGGTTTCAGATGTTGAAATTGAAACTATAAACCTGTATGAATTTGCAAAACTAAAACCCAGAGTTTCGATAGGGTTGTTTGATTTGGATTTTTTTTCTTCAACAACTGGTTCACATAGTCAATAATTTTAAATTGTGCGGATTGTTTAATCGATTTTCTTTTGAACTTAGATTAGTTCAAGTAGTATATACAATCACTTTTAAGAGATAACATTTTAATAAGTCTGATATTCAAACCTAACACTTGCAATCCATTTCTTTATTCCCAAACTATAATTTTTATGAAAAATTAGTTTTTTTCTACAATAAAATAAAAATATGTAGTAGAGTTTGTAATTTTACATTCGGCTAAAACATATAAATATTCCATACATATAAATTATACACATTTGTATTTTTTTTTTCAAGTCTTTTTTTTTTAAATCTAGTCCTTAAAAGTATCCTATGTAACATGTTCATGGAATTTGTATAACTTTATACAATTTTTTTTTTCAAGTTTTTATCTTTTTGCAGTCTAGTCCTTAAAAATATCAAACGTAGCCTGTTCATGGAATTTGTATAATTACTGCCTGCAATATCTTTGGCATTTTGGACCATGGATTAACACACCATGGGTTATTTACATGTATCAAGCTCTAGGACTTCTTCTTAATCTATGATTTAGCCCCTAATTTTTATTCAGTTCAATTAAACACTTATAAATTCGTCAAAACTAACAATTCAATGGATGGAAATAAGAGAATTTAAGAGTTCAATTGAACGAACAAAGTAAAAAGACTGAATTGAATAATTAAAAAAAAAAAGAAAATAGAAATTAGTAGAATTCACAAATTTGCCAATATCTAGTTATAAGAAAAAAGTTAAGAGGACTGAATTGAATAACAAAAAACTGAGAGGCCAAATTCCCTTATTACCCCAGGCACTAATTACAGCTAATCATCACAAGCACAGCAAGTTGGGACAAGTTGACCATGTCAGCCTATCTATGATTAGGGTACAAGATGATAATTTTAGACAATAATAAAAAAATTAAAATATAATTTGATATAAATTAAAATTTATATAAAATAAATTATTAATATATCAAAATTATATAAATATATAATTTTTTAAATTAGATCTGTTTGTGGATGAGATCAAGTCACTATCTAAAATTTAAACTAGACATATTTATAAATCTGAGTCATATCTCAAAATTTTCAAATCCCTAAGCTTAGGCTTGAGTAAAGTCTAGACTCAAAAGTCTCTTTTGTTATTTAAGATGTTATTAAAATATTATTTTTATATTAATATTTTTATATTTTATAATTAATTTAAATAAAAATATTTTTTATTATTAAATAATAATTTGAACGGGCCACCTCAAATTTATAAACACCTTATCCAAGGTCCGGACTAGCAAGTAGCTCAGCCCTTGAAAAATCTATCTTAAACATGATTGCAAAAAAATATGAACATAATATAAATATTTTAAATATGATTATAAAAAATATGAATACGATATAAATAAGTTGAATTTGATTTATAGAGAAAAATAAATGAGGCTTGACTGCTTCAACATTGGATTTCATTGGATGGAAACATAAATTAAGACAAGTGAATGAATATTACAGGAGAAAGAACATTATCTTCGTTACTTAACCGCGTGGAAGTTTCCACCAATCCTAAAAAAACAAACACAAATTTTTCCAATTCCACTCGGCAAAACCTCTCTTCCCCTTTCCCTCAGCATCATCTTATATGCCTATTTAAACCTCCTGCATCTTCCATGGATACCTCATTCGAATCCAAAATAGCAAAGGACAAATAATCTCCCCCCCCCTCAAAAAAAAAAACTGAAGAACATCATATATATTTATATAGCTACGTTCCGTAAATGGAGGTTCTGACAGGTTTTCGATTCTTTCCGACAGAAGAAGAGTTAGTTTCCTTCTACCTACGCAACCAGTTAGATGGCAAGAGACAAGAGATGCACCTTGTTATCCCAGTCCTCAACATTTATGATGTAGAGCCATGGGAACTTCCACGTATAAATTTTCTTCACCTGCTCGTATTACAACATCAATGTTACTGTGTTGTATGTTTAAAATGCTTTAAAAAGAACGGTAATACAGTAAGTAACCTGGTTTGTTTGTTTGTTTCTTTTTGTTTCTTTTTTTTCCTTGGGATTATGTTTGCAGGGCTTGCTGGGGACCTTTGTAAAGAAGACACCGAACAATGGTTTTACTTTGCACCGAGACAAGAGAGGGAGGCTCGTGGAGGGAGACCTAACCGAACTACGGCTTCAGGATACTGGAAGGCGACAGGGTCTCCCAGCTATGTGTACTCGTCGGATGACAAAGTTATCGGAATGAAGAAAACCATGGTTTTTTATAAGGGAAAAGCTCCTTCTGGGAAGAAAACCAAATGGAAGATGAATGAGTATAGAGCCATTGAACCAGTAGCCAACCCATCTGCTGTTGCTGTTCCTAAGGTGAAGACATAAATGGTTTCATAGTAATTCGGGTTTAAAACTAGATTCGAACTTCTTCCATTTCTCATCATCATTTGCTTGTTTACCATTTCTTAATGTAGTTGAGACACGAATTCAGTTTGTGTCGAGTCTACGTGGTATCGGGCAGCTTTCGAGCATTCGATAGACGCCCACTAGAACCTGTGTCACGAGGAACACAACTGCATGACAACATGACTGCAACATCTTCCAAGAGAGACTCTGCGATGGAGATAACAAACTCCTCATGTAATTCACATTCCGGTGAAGGGCACTTGGATCCCCCTGAGGCAAGTGAAGATGATATTTGGGGGATGGTTGATCTGGACAAACCTCCGTTAGGATGGGAACAAATGAACTGGAACTGAGTTCAGCAATATCGGTACGTAACCAGCACGTGGCACGATAGGATTGTACCACAAAGCAGGAACAAAATCTAACTTTAGTAAGTAGCAGTTTTTCGTCTTCCAACATGTAGGTTATGGGAGAACGTAATAGCAAATAAGCAAAGATCAAAAGAGAGCATTTTATGTAAAATAGATTAATTTTTTCTTTTTTGAGAAATGGAAGCCTGGGGAAAATCCCATAGTTTTTTTTTTTTGTAGAGATATCTGTCGCTAATATTTAGATCTATTCAGTTTGAAGGATTACTTACCATTATTCCTCTGCTGAACCCCCATTGTAAAACTCAAAACCAGTCCTAATAACCTGGAGTCAAGCAAATGAAATAACTGAAATAATATGATGAAATATTGCATTTTGAAAATATGGCAGTCTGAAGGAGTACCAGAAAAGCAGCCAATTAATTAACAAAATAATAACAACCATAAAGGACAAGCAAGAAAAAAAAAATGTAGTCAGCCCGTCTGCTTATTGACTCGGTAAACATCTAAACCAAAGTTTTGTCGAGTCATAATCACGCATGCCTGTATACCACCAGGGAGTTGGACCGCTCATAATCAAACATTCATGCAGACGTCTGCTACTATGCAAGCTAAACCAAACAAAGAAATAACAAAAAGATTCCCAGCCATCTTTCGTAAACGGAGTACCATTAACCATCATTCAGTTTTTTCCGTCTTCCACATTCCCAAGTCCAAAGTTGACAGAAAGCAGATATGCGCAAGGTAAAACTAGCTTCAAAAGAATCAAAGTTAGACCAGATGTAGCAAGAATGATAATAGAACGAAGTTTGAGTCGTGACTTGTCCAGAAGTACCCCCGCCCAACAAAACATGATTCATATTCTATCTCATAAGCAGACGCCACATTCTACAACACAGTTCTAGTATATTGATATATTGAAAAGGCTTGGCTGGTAGTCCTCGGATTTTTATTAATGCAATAGCACAAGGAAGCCATAAAATTAAAAGATAGATGATCCCAACTCAAGTTTTATGGTTGATTAGTTCTACCAGTTAAGAAAATAAGATTATAAACCAGCATGAGAGTCAGAAAAGAATTTGGATCATTCTAGGTTAGAGGTCTTGATCATGAAAAATCTTTGCAAGTTCCCTTGTCAACATAAGAGTGATGACAGCTCATCTCCAATGCCGTTTCAAGAGGATAATCCAGGAATTTCAAAATTAGCTTCACAAAAGTTTTAAACGAATTATATCAGCGTAGAATTGAATTCAACATGCTTGAAAATGAAACCTGCCAAATATTTTCTTCAAATCTTTTGACCTCTGCTCTTGACGGGACAACCAAAGAAGAGTTATATCAGTGTGGAAAGCAGTTTTCCTGGTCTGTTAACATCTGTAAAATCAAGAAGACAGTTTCAGTCATAGGCCATGCCATATAGCAAAAAACTTGGTATACATCAATACATCATCATTACGTATCCCTCCTTTCATGGCTCAACAACATGCAACAAATGAATCTTAAGAAGTTTTAAAGGATTTATTGTTGCCCGTCACCACCACGGTGGGCCTGGTTTTGTTCCAACAGGACCTTTTATAGAGACATTTGTTTTCTGCCTCATCTTTACGTAAATATACAAATATTGACACTATAATCAATGAGTTACAAACCTCATAATGGAATTTTTTTCATCAATAATTACTGCTCTTACTCTTCTTATCAGCAGCAAGCATATAAAGCATACCAGCTAACACAAAAGTAAAAAAAATGAACAGTTACCAATGCCTGAATAAGAAACTCTATCATTAGTCACACATGCTTCATCTATCCTAGAAACCAACATCAATTTCTCTTTGAAAAATGCTTCTTTTGTATTCATTTTGTTATCAATTAGCTAAAGTTAGTTCATGTTATAACATGGATTCCTTTTTTCTCACAGAAATTCTTATAATTACTAATATTGTCTTTCCAAAAAATTTTCTACCTATATCTAAAATCATATCTCAATGCAAATTTATTTTTTTGCACCTGTACTCGTGGTTATAGCTAAGCAGTTCGGTGGCTTTTCAACCAATATGGACTTAATATATACTGATACTATCATATTCAAATATAGGCCAAAATAACCATAAGTTGCTCAGGAAATTTGTGAATCCTCATTGAGGTCAACTAGCTATGGGAGCTTTCACACTATATTGCATCTCAACTTTCTCTATTTTGCATCAATTTAACCACTATGAAATAATCAAAGTCAATTATCAGAAAAAAAGGGAAGAAATAATCAAAGGCAAACATACAATTTTCTAATAGTGGACCTTCTATTATTTTCAACGTGAATTCGGTAGCCATCAAAAGAATTAAAGTCTTGAAGTTAAAAAGGGATGGCATAGGCATATGCAAATAGAAAATGGAAAACGGAATTGTGTTATTCTATGATTTCAGAGCTTAATATTCTTGTCAAGCAAGTTGACAGGATTTCCTAAGTCACCCCTATTTCCCTCTAGGTTTACATAATTTTAAATATATTCCTCCTTTGCAATGATGATAACATATACATCTAGAATAATAATAATAATAGGAGCCAGAATATCAAAGTGGCACCTTAGTTCATAGTAGGATCAAAGCTTTTCCTTTTCTTTTTTTGGCCTACGGAATGAATCGTTTAGCAACCAAACTACCCCACTTGAACACCATATGTTTTTTCTTACAGCAGCTCATGATCAATGAATAGAACGAATGCTAAAAACTTAATGACATGGTTTTTGCACCCAATAGGTATCTTCTGAACCATATAACTTTCATGACTAGGCCTTTCACTTGGGCTTCATGCGCTTTAACACTCATATAAAACTCATAGTATTAATTAAGAAATTGTTCTTCATTGGCAGATTCTAGTCAACAACATGTATAACTGAGCTGAATGTCACTAATTTTGCATAATCAGCCAGACTGTACAATAGAATACATCTTTATATCTATATGACTATGTCATCAACTCCTTTTGTCCACTTACAAAATGCTAAATAATCAGGAAAGCTTCTAAAAGTGCCAGAAACATTCTTGATATAACATTGAAATCCTATGGAAATGTACCTCTGCGTCATACATAAGCTCCTTTTTTGAAGATTCATCACCACTAAAAGGGTCTATATAAAAAATGCCAAATAAAATTCCGGTATTTGTATGTTCCTTTAGTCATTATGAGATTAACATGAGTACATGAGATCTAATGATTTTGCATTCTATTGCTAACACCTTCAAGCTCATTGCTCCCTGTTTCTACTTTGCTCACGGAAAGCGAAGAAGCAATAGCTTTGTCTTTGTTCCTAAATACAATGCGCAGAAAACAAGAGGTCAACTGTGTTCCAGCAGTTCTGCTACTATGTAAAAGTGCATTCCATAACTTCTTTACAAAAGTATACACGAGCGCAGATAACACTCTTGTATTTCAGAGATAATGAAACAGTAAATTTTTAAATTAGAAATATGTGAAACATTGACAAATCCAAACTTTTCACTTCTTGTGCCCGAGGAGCTCAAGTAATTTAGTTTTTCAACTCCCGACAACCTATTGCTGCTAAAACTTTAAGGCAAGTGATCAGTTCTTTTCTCTTATATCCAGTTGCAACCATAATGCATCTGCTGAAATCAGCTTATTGTTCAAAAAAGAGTAGCTCCATAAGATGCGCTAGATAAAAATTCCTTTTAGTCAATTAAAAAGAAATACCTTAATCAACAAAAGGCATTACTTTAATTATACAACTTATTCAAGGGTACTACAATTAGCTGCAACTGATCCTTACTTAAGACTAGATATACCGAACCATTCTAAATGATTTTAAACTATGTTAAAAGATATCACATAAATGACTGGAAATTTAACCTAATACGGAACTTTTCCTATCACTGAATTGATCAAAAAGTCGGAATCACATTTCACCAAAGAAAAACTCCGTTTGACAAATTTGTGACATTGAAACATTGTGCATGGTGATACCACCACATCTGTATTCTTTTCTTTTTTACCATTTGTAAATATCAGAGAGAAAACTTCCCTTGCCAATAATCAAGTATTTAAACAAATAAATAAAAAAAATTTCCAACCAAAATCCACTATGTTTGCCAATATCCAACATTAACCCCACAAATTCCTCAACAGCCCATCTGCGTTCACATTTTGTTTCCATTGAGCGGAGCCAGCAACAGAATTATCAGACAAAGAACGCATTTCCTGCAATTGCTAAAGGAACTAACTTCACAAATAAAATGAAATTCATCTTCTTAGATTCATTGGTTCCAAATTCCAAGTGCTAACCTTTCTTTTTATCTTAAAATCTGATTGGTTCTCAAAAAGAAATAGGCTCGTCGAAGGAAGAAATTTATTATCTTCTCCTTTTCATTTCTCTCATTATTCTTGACAACAATTTTACCTGGAAAACTACAGCTCAAAGAAGTACGAAACACAAACATTGAATACTCATCAAGTACTGAAACCAAATGAGACTGATATAAAGTGCCTTATTTTAACATTTAAAAGAGAAAAAAAAACCCAGAATTAGTCCATTCTAGACAAACCAAAATATAACCCAAAATGGGAAATTAAGATTCTACTGGTAATAGACAAATGAGTGAAGAGCTTACCTTGGACTTTTGGTTGTCGCTTTTTCCTTGCACCCTTTGCAAAAGCAGAATCTGAAAGCAATGGAAGGAGAAAGATAGAGAGACAGAGAGAGATGGTTTGCTTAACCAGACAGCAAAGAAACAATTGTATGCCTTTTTTTTTTTTTCACATTGTTTTTAAGCTAATTCATGGCTGCCTGGTTTTTGTGTGCTTTGTTTGATGAGTTCAGACTTTTGAATTCACTCCTTTCTATTCTGTTTCAATCGACTTTTTGGAGATTCCTTTTCGTATTGTTTTATTTGCAAGCGTGTATTTTTTTACTAAAACTAATAATATTTAATATAATGATACGAATATTATATATATAAATTAAAAAAATATGAGATAATTATGTTTTTAAAATTTATTTAATATAAATTATAAATATATTAAAATTAATATAAATATAAAAAAATTTAAATAAAATTATAATATAATAAAATATATAAATATAACGTAAAAATATTAATTATCAAGTTTATTTTTATCATTAAAAATATTAAATTATGCCTCTCATTTCGTGAGCTAAGAAATAAATGAGAGATGTCATTATTTTGATTTTTTAAAAAGAAAGGAATAAAATTATTTTATCTTTTTTTAAAAGAAATTAAATTATTAATATACAAAATTTTATTTGATAAATTAATTTTTTAATTAAATTAGTATCAATTAATTCATAATATTAATTTAATATAAATATTTTATTATTTTTTAACCAAATTTAGCTAATCCATGGTAAGTTAATCAAGATTTATAAAATCTGATTTGATAAAACATCATCCCAAATTCCATTGATGATCAATTTGGTCATAAATGAGGCGGCGTCGTTGGGCTCAAAGCCATCGGCGGTCAGCGGTTGGCACATTGATGCGGTGAGAAACCAACGAGTGATAGCTCTCTGTGGAACCAGTCCCTCCTCCCCGCGGAATGATCAGGGAAATGAGAAAAATAGATTAATTAATTAATTAATTAAAGCCTTAAATTAAATTTTAGATATAATTTTTTTTATTAATTAGATTTGATCTAAATTATTATTTAATAATAAAATATAAAATTTTTATTTAAATTTAATTATAAAAATATTTTTAAATTTATAAAGAATAATTTAAATTTTCAAATTTCACAATAAAATATAAAAAAAAATTCGTTATGCAATGAATACTAATACAGCCCAGAAAGGCTTCGAAGGCTTTGAAGCAAACAAAGAACTCACCAATAGCTGCGCTGCCAGGATGGGTCCTACTTGCCTAACTCAACCCTTAAACTTGCATAGTTGCATATCGAACAATATGTCCAAATCCAAAGAAGCCTAACCCAGGAAGCAATTTGCAAGTGCCAGACTGCCAGCGGCATTCATAATGTGGGGCCGAAACAAGAGGGCTTGCATGGATGGACATTCAAGTTTCTCTCAAAATACCACGAAACAAAAATTTCCTGACCCTGACAACAACAACCAATGAAGTGATCGGTGTTGGGTAGACTAATAAGTTTACTTACAGGTTTTTTTTTTCTAATGGAATGTCAGATTAGCAGTCAATTTCCCATTAGTTTTTACCACTCCTGCAACAGTGAAACATCTCATTTAAATCTTGCGCCAAAACCCGTTAGAAAAACAAAATATCTTGTTAGCCTTGATTTTCCTGGAATAACGGCTTCCCTAAGCATCTTTGAGACTGACTGACTGCTTCCCTTCGCTTCTCCTACAACTCATGGGAGCCCATGTTAGGCCTTTTTTACATCAGCTTTTGCAACCAGGAACGATCCCACTATTCCTCCCTTCATCATCTGCTCCATTTTCTTCAGTAAAAGCTCATTTAAGAAAATCAAGAAAGACTCGTACGTTGGAAGTATGTATAATGTGGACTTCATAACCACATGAATAATACTTCAATTAAGGTACATATACAACGTCTCTCATACATTATAGGATAATATTTCAATTAGGTTACATATACTTGATTAATGTATTTTTTTACAACCTTATAATATACATGTACTTAGTTAATGTACCATCTTATAATGTAGAAGAGACATCATATATACTATTCATGCGGCTATAAAGTCCACATTATATTTACTTCCAACATTCTCTCAGTTGGATAAATAACCACATGAATAGTATATACAATGTCTCATGTATGTTATAGGATGGTACATTAATTAAGGTATATATACTTGATTAATGTACCATGTATTTTTTCATAATCCTAAAATGTAAATGTTAAATATACTTGGTTAATGTACCATCTTATAATGTACAAGAGACATCATATATATTATTCATGTAGTTATGAAGTCCACGTTATATATATTTCCAACATCATCATCCAATTAGCGGTTGTAAGTTTGCGGGTAACTTTCTTGACCTAAAAACCTGAGTGCTTAGATTTTGATATTTCATGGCTTTAAAGCCCTTATAATCCGCCTTGTTTTGATGCAATCATTATTGGCATAGGCCTTGATGCTCTCCGGCTCGCCAAGCAAACTTTTATATACTCTTCGATACCTCGACACAAGTGTCCGTGCTTCATAGACTGTTAAGGCATCTAGGAATCTGAATGAAAAGAAAAGAGAGACAGAAGATGAAAAATGTTTGATCCTAATGGTAGTGCATCCTTCAATAGGGTTGATATTGTTTCCAAATGCCCTGCCCCCTCTTGTTAGAACGTTGGCAAATCTCGCTCCCGAAATCAATTTAACGATACGTAAGATCAAAGAATGACAATTTTTGTTTGGGATCTTTTTGATTCCTGCCTTTTTTATTGCTTGCCTCTTTTCTTTTAAACGAAGACAAATTTGGAAGAACCAATGTATATAACTCTATATCAAATGAAGGTTTGATTATTCTTTAAAATATATCAACTACTGAATTGAATTTTGGAACTCCTTAAACAATGCTTCAATGGCCTTCTTTAGTTTTTGTAACTCGTTACATAAGACCATGTAAAATTTAATTTAAAAAACATATTTCTAGTCATTATTAATAAAAAAAAAACGACTTTGCTCCAAGTATACAGACATGAATATTCCGTACAAACCTTTATAAATCGGTAAAAGTTTATTACAAGTTTCTGTATTAAAATGCATAGAGTATTTTAATCCTTATACTGTTAAATTCAATATTTTAATCCTTGTACTTTCAGAATTATAGCAAATGAAAAATAATTAACGATGTTAAAAATAGTTTAAATGTTGATAAAATGCTAACTCATTATGTGATATGAAATTTTAAATTTTATACAAAACAAGTTTGGGTTTAGGGTCGAGTTTGGATATTTTTGTATAAAATTAAAATTTCACGTCACATTATACGTCAGCATTTTATTAGTATCCAAATAATTTTTGTTTAACACTGTTAACTATTTTTTCTTATTTATTATAATTTTAAAAGTACAAAGATTAAAATACTAAATTTAATAATACAAAGACTAAAATACTTCTTTCACTATAGTACATGAGCTTCTAGTATACTTTCACTTTTTTAAACTTATAGTATATAACTAATTAAAGTTGTATCATATAATTAACAAAATCTATATTCTAATTAGTAACAATTAGTAACTAATTAAAGTTATATTCTATAATCAAAAAATTTATATTTTAATTAATAACTAAAATAGAGTTTAATTAACTTTAAACTATTATCATTAAAATTTTATCTTAAATAATATTTATCTAAAAAATATCATTTCAATTATAATTAAATAATTATTTTAATTTATTTAATTATCATATAAGTTACATAAATTTTACCAAACCATACCATCTCCAATTTCATCAACTTTCAGCTTCATTGAAGATTTTCTTTACATAAATTTGCCCTTACGGGTGAGCTTCGATTTGATTTTTCTTTTTTTTTCTTAGCAAATTTTTGTCAAGGATTCTTAAAAATTAAAATTGCCTGTCCTTTTATACATATATATATATATATATATATATATATATATAAAAAGAGAAAAAGTTTTTTAAAAAATAAAACAAAGTAATAAAAAGAATAAAGAAAGGAAAGTGCGTGACGACTTTGGCACAGTCGCCACTGACAGCAAAGCCATCTTCAACTTTTGCTGCACTTCTTCTTCTTCAATTAACTCAATTGGTATTTTTTTTTATTTTAATTTTAAAATTTGTAATTAGGATCTTTTTGCTCGAAAATCCAATGAGACCAATACGCCTTCCCGAACCTCCCAACCCCACCATAGGGGTGCCGGAGATCTTCGAAGCCGGGGCTTACAGCGTAATTAGACGTGCTGTCGTTATCGGAAACGGCTCCCCTGGATCCGAGAACCAGAGCATCGGGTTGGTCAGAGCTCTTGGACTATACGA
>JBBYHL010000020.1:7714369-7732392 GCA_038381835.1 Adansonia madagascariensis
TATGCTGCGCACAAAGCTGCATCTCCTATAAGGTTTCCTCCAACTGTGGCTCTCACTCCCATTGTTGCTACTTGGATAGGGAAGAAGGTTGAAAAAGATTAAGTATATATCTAGCTTTCACGTGGCACTTTTTTTTTTTTTTTTATGTTTCTCGTAGAGAATTTCAGTTTTTCTTGTAGTACCAAAATGATTTTGGTTTGTTTCAAGTGTGCTTGAAATTGGGTTAAACACTTGCAATATTACCATTGATTTGTTGAAAACGCACATAAGATTTAGTCTTGTAAAACATTAAAGCCCATATATTACTTCTGCGTCCGAGGGCGTATCAGATGAAAATAGCAATCTATTTGTTCTGCTAATGATGATCAATGAACTATAAGCTCTGGAATAGTAAAAGATATTGCATAGATTGAAATTCAAATAACTTCCTAAAAATTATTGTATGAATTAATTAGATTAAAAACTCATCCTAATTTGAAAGCCTTAAGAGGAAATCAATCGAGGAGTATTGTGTGATGAAAATGCATTGAAGCCACCTTCATCTTTGGCATAAATCTGGTATGTCGAGGGGGAAAAACTTCTGAAAAACAGCCATGCCATAAGCATCACATAAATTACAGCATCGCTATTTCATCAAAAAAAAATTTCTCAATACAGTAAAAAAAACAAGGTACATCAGATCATTTGTTTGCCATCACATGATGTCTATATGACCCTATGCCAGTTAATGTAATAACAAGTGCTGGTTGATGCAATAAAAAGCAAAGGAGATGGGGATAATATACAGCGATTAACTCGGATAAAATATATCCTTATTTACTACAAGATCCACATGGACGATTTGTAATTACTTGAACTTACTGTACAGTGATTTCTCGCTACCAACTTCCTGTTCTTTAGTTCCTCAACTTTTGAGGAACATCAAGTAGCCAACTTTTGCCAACCTTTATGCCAATCTGCAAAGTACCAAGATTGTTTTCAACAAAAGTACAGGCCGAGTAATCTTGAGTTTCAGACATGCAAATTATGCCCTTTACCTTCCGGTTGAATTAGACGAAGGCACTTCAGTTGAATTTGATGGAGGCGTTTGGGGGCGTGGTGTGCTAACAGCAGCCATGCTATAGTCGTCATTCAGTGTATCAAACTCGTTCCAGTCGACCCCAGCTATAGTTGAGAAAGTCATGGAATGCAAAATAGCGAGCAAAGAGAAAATAATTAACATTAATCTGAGAATATCTTTAGTAGAGGATACGTTCAGTCCGCCACATATCAGTGATGCTAACACTAGGATCTGATAAAAGCCAATAATCAGCATCGCTCTGCAAAAGAGAAATAATTACTCATTAATGCTTTATCAAAAGAGCATACAAATTAAAAACTTCATCATATGATTATTCTGAAATGGCCATTCCAACCAAGAAAAAAGGAATATGTTAACTGATAGCAAGGCCCCCTTAAACAATCAACATACTCATACTTTTAAGATCTATAGACAATATGTTATCCGAAAGCTTTAGATTTTTTTAATGCAGCAATATCCATACAGCAAAAGAATTTAACTTACATCAACCTCCGACGGAACTATCTTCATGATCCCACTGACAAAATCCTGTGAGGCACTAAGATCTGAGCACATTCTATTAGCATCATGGCCCTGCATTTCAATCTCCTTCCCTCGGCACTCCTCTGCTCCCATTGTTGTTGCTGGGTTCTCATTCAAGCCTGAAGTTGATGGAAAATTCAGAGGCTGATCTCCGCCTTGCAACTCTTCAAATTTCTCCTCAAATTGACTAAACAGCAGAGAGAGAGAGAGAGAGAGAGAGAGATGAATCATCAGGAAAGTTGGCCGCTTTAATGACAGATGGAAATTTGTTTTCAGCACAAAAGGTTTTGCCGTGCATAAAAACAAATCAAAATTGCATGTAACGATACCAACTTTTAACCAAAAAGAAGCAGTGGTACCTGACAAGGTAGACATCTATAGGACCCATTGTACTTCTGAGTACAATCCTGTATCTCCTCTGGGAATAGTCGACAACCTGCCATAAAAAGAAAAGGTTACCGAAAGATCAAACATAAAAATATAAACCACAAGTTAATTCTTCAAGCCTTTAAGACTACCTCGTCAGGATCTGGAACTTCCAGAGTGGTTCCATGTGGAGCTTTTATAGCTATTAGTGTTTCATTCTAAACAAGACAATAGAACATATAGTTAACACCAGAAAGTAGAAAGTATCCTAGCATTACAATGCCAGGTGACCCTGCAATTAGCAACTCAAACATATAGTACAATATTTTATCAATTAACAAACCTGGAAACAGGGTAAGTTCTTGATATCTTCCTCAGTCACAAAAAGCCACCTGAGGTGGGAAAAGTTGAAATGAGTTTAAGTTGCTCAGATTGTGTAAAAGTAATAATATCTCGAGTGGGTAGATAATGATTTACTTTTGATTATTTTCATCTTCACTGAGGTCTCTCAATCTTTCTTGCATTTCTCTATACAGTATAGAAAAAGTTAGCAACAATCTGGAGAATGAAATCCATTAACTGAGATACAATAGAAGAAATTGTTAGAAGCTTAACCTTATTTGTTCATCTAATCTGCGCTCCTCAATAGAGAGATTCTCGACCTCTGCCTGTAAGGAGTGTTGCCATAAAGAAGTTTCCATTACAAACTTAGATGATGAGAAGCTGAAAAGTGTTTGATAAAAAATCTTCAAGTGTATTTATTAGTGATAAAAATTAACTTAAGGCGACTCAACAAAAGGTTCATCATTTGTGCTAGAGCATTCAAATAACAGGCCAGTGGTAACTCTGAAGCCAAATTTAGAGGTCAAGGGAAAAAAAAGATACAAAACTGCTAATGTGAAGTACTGATAAAGAGGTCAGGTCTTTTCATGGAAGTCTGGGTTTGAAATAAAAGCTGGAAAGAACATTCCTGGTAGCTAATCTAGCAGGTTGAGGAGGCATTGATGGATCCAGTTATACAGCATATTTGATTCACTAGAAATGATTGATGTTGTTTTTTCAACTGAAAAGTGCTTTCATAATTTGAGAGGGATGTAGAAGACATGTTGCATTAGTCAAAAAGAGCAATGAAGCGAACCAAAGAGCAGCAAAAAGGTACAAGTACATGTGCATGACTGCAGAGAAGAAAGGAAGTAAAATTGGACTAACTTTCCAGTAAATACAAACACCAAATAAGAAACCATACAGCTGAAGCTTAAACATCAAAGAAACTGCATTTCAATTAACAGTTTGTCTACTTTTCCATGAATCATACCTGTAAAGTAGCAACATTCTCATCAACCTCCCCTGGCCTTGAGACGTCAAGCCCCCTGTAATAATTTAAAAGCTTGAGTGTTTTCTTAAGTAGAGAAGTGATCCATGCCGACAAGGTTTTGAGAAAATAAGATATAGGTCATACTTCCACTGAATTCTATTCTTGAGTTTCTTTTCAATGAGACCAATTCCTTCAAGGACATTGGTTATGTCATATATCCTCCTCTTTTGCACCTGTCGAAACAGAAAACCATCAAGAAATGGAATTGTATGACCTGATATCTCGAACAAATAAAGAAACAGTTACCTCCAGTGTATCAGCAGCCTTATTTAGATCAAGAATACCATCTTCAGCTTGTTTAATCAAATTGATGAACTTCTTTGTCAAAAGCCCTGAGTTAAATCCAAAGGACATCATGTCAGTCTTACAATTCACTCACTCCATTTCACAAGCAATGTGAAACAATGGCTATATTAATTTAGCCAATTAACTGCTTTTAGAATCATTTGAAAATAAAAACCAAGCAAAATATAAGAGGAAAAATTAAAAAAAAAAAAAAAAAATCCTACCTAAGGAGCTGTCATAGCGACAGGGACCTGCAGGAGTGAGATTATTGCCAGGAGAACCTGCAAATTTTGAAAAGTTCTCATTATCTATATCAACTTTTACTCCTTTAGATTCAGTACAACTAGCTGAAAGGATGGGGATTTTGCAAGTAAAACTAGTGGATCTACAATGAATGGTTATTAAAAAGGTAGACAGACATCATCTTAGTCGTATACCTTGCACGTAATACTACTCACCAAGATTTGAAGCAGGAGTTTGGGGACCAGATTTAATGCTTTTTGTTAGCCTTGATGTTTTTTGAGCCTTTCCCCCTTTTCCTGATACAGGTGTCCGGAGGGAACTGCTAACCAATTCAGTGCACCCTGGAGGCATTGCCCACTCACTAGACTCAACTTCTCGATCTGCTATGTCACTCTTCCTCTTTAACTGATATTCCATAAAATATTTTCAACTTGCAATTAGAAACATGGGCAAATATAATTTTAGACACAAAAGCAATCGGGACAAAGGAAACTTCAGGCTTCAGTCAAGAAGAAGCAACATATTAAAGTTGGGTGGAAAATATAGTGGAAATTTATTTACAAGAAGCTGAACCATGAACTTAGAAACAAATCCTAGGAATTTGCATTGCTGACATTTTTTTAACGAAATACATTATCAAATTAGACTAGAACCTTAAAAAGTATTTCTCCATGAAAGAGATGAGAGGAAAAGAGAACAAGGGAAAAAAAGGGTAGTTTTCAACTGAGTGCAGTCGACTGTTTCTGCTACCTGATTGGTAAGTTAAGATCAATAATTTCTAAAATTGCTGCCTTTTTAAGTGAAACAGCAATCATCTACATTCTACAGAACATCATGATGACTAAACTGTTCATAACAAAAGTAGCACCAAGAACTAAACCTATAGTGACCATCCAAACTTCAATAGTACAACCGCTAACCACAAACAAAAACAAGTGCCTCCTAAGAACCACCAAGGAGGAAAAATAATTGCAAATGAAGTGACCAATATAACCTTCTTTTCTTTAAAATTCATCAACAAGGTTAACTGAACTTTAGGAGAACTATTGTACATCTATGTTTTCTTAAAGACAAGCTCTGTTAACATCCACAGAAGGACAATTGCTTAATTAGCTTAATGACATCCTACCCTTTTGCTTTCCAAGTTTCCTTCAAAAATTAGCTGGAACCCCCAATCCTGGACCAGTCTGAAGAATGGCCTGGGCTATCAACAAAATCTGAGACATTGGTGAAGTTCAGGCTTTCATCAAAATTTCTTCAAGGCCCTTGTCTGTTATTTCTTGTAGCTTTCTACATAAAGTTTTACCATTCAGACAACGCACGGGTGATCTTGATTCTTAAAACTAAACAAGCCTTCAAGTCTTTAACATGCAGCTTGGACAATTGAGCAGCATGCACTTCTGTTTGTCTCCAGATTACTCTTTATGTGATAAATTTTTTTCCCAGCAACAGTATTCTGATATTTTGTAAAGTTGCAACCGAATGATGGTTTTACTTCATGAAACTTTGAGTAAGCAAACTTATAACTCTTTTCAGCATCTTAGCAGCTATTATTGGAAATCACAAAAAAAGCTACAGACACTTGAGGCTCTAAATTATAAATATTGATAAACAAATAATTACATATATGACACATGTATAAAGATATGTACCAACAATAATCCCACCATGTCTGAACTTACCACTACCCTCAGTGTTTTGATTATGTTAGACAAATTATTGAAGAGAGTCAAGAGACTTCTCACTGTCATAATTTTGCATTTATTTAAACACTAAGGAATTCATTCATCTTAATTGCTTCTATACAGTAATAAACAGTTTACAGAGAACATGTAAACTTCCGTCCCTTTATAATTTTATGATAAGTAATAATTCTTGAATGTGGATCAAAGTGTCCAAAGTAAGTGATTCTTATAACTTGCTTCAACCATGACCATTGGTCTGTAGACAAAGAATACTCTAAGCTAAATATACAGAATCAAACTTGTAGGAAGATACATTTTTCCCGGATCCCAGCAGGAAAAATTAGCTTCTGAAAAGTCTGCCAAACTTCAACTAAAAAAAGAAGCATCGTCCCTGAATTTGGATTGGTTTTTCTTACTACCAGCATTTTATGAGACAGTATGACCAAGCAAAATCTGCAGCATAATGTATTAAAGAAAATAATGGCTAAGCAGGCCTTAATTTTAATCGATAGATGTTGAAAAACTGCTTCTTTCTGATGTCAAGAAGTAAACCAAGTAAAAGGCCTAAACGAATCAAAACCTATCACACCAATATGAAATACTAAATAATTTCCCCAATCATTAACATTAATATACCTACTTTTCTTTTATATAGTCTTCATAAAAAACCAATGCATAAAAATTCTGTTGACAAGTTACTTAGCAGCCCAAAATTGGCATCATTGACAACTATTTATCTTTATACCTCAAGCTTGAATGAAGTGCAGAAATCACGCATGTTACTGAATCACCTATACTTCAGAATACATCCAGAAAATCCCACTCATCTACTAGATGGACAGGTACTTAACACCCATAAACAATGTGGAACGACTCTTTTGCATTGCGATTATCATAGTGCACTCCACAAGAACTTTTAGTTTATTTGTTTTCCAATATGTACCAGCCATTCATCATTCATAACCAATCAACTTGCTCAAAATAAGCAACTGACAAAAGCTTGATTGCAATGATAATGACAAACATCTGTGGTTCAGCTGACTTCTCTACCTAACTAAATTTTCATCTTACCTATTATGGATTCTGTCCAAATACGTTTATATAGTGAAGCTGTTCTAGTCTTTTCTTTCCTGCAAATCAGTGCCAAAAACCCCTCTATACTTCTATATCTTCCTGCAAGGCTGCCACCATCAAAGAAGGAGGATTTATTCCTCAATCAAACCTCAAATAAAGTACATGATTCAAGTGGCTAAAGTGACACATGAAAGATAGCTTTCCCTGTTCACCATATTTACAATGTTTCTGCTCCACGTATGTAGAGAGGAGATTATTTTCCGGAATCCTCAAAATCATTCATCATGATGGTAGTAATCTGTTTTTATTGATATATCCCAATTGCACCTTAAATTCGGATGTGGAAAATTATGATGCTTCTTAATACTTCCAGCCAATACGGACATTTCAGTCAAGCACCCACATTACTTTGTTGATAAACGTCAAAACCTTTAAGTTCAACATCTTCCTTGTAAATTTGAAACACTAACTGTTAAAGAATTATCTAAGAAGGAAGAGACAACTAAGTCAAGCGGCCAAATCTTGAAGCAAGAATCATATAGTGGAGAATGATAATTGAGAGTGAAGAAGCTGAATGGTCAAATGTTGCTCAAAACATGGTTAGTAAACTTAGAAAAGAAGGTAAAGCACAATTACCAAAAAAGTCAAACGTAATAAGAAATTGGCATATGATGAATCTAATCATGTAGGGGATACTAGAAATCTTAATATTGAATCAAATATTCTATTAAACAAGTAAAATTTCAAGAACTTTCACTCTTCACAACACCATCAATTCCTAATCATTATTACCAAGTCATTACCAAAATAGACACATATATGAAATAATCACGCAGGTTAAAGTAGGCTATCACTTGCCCAAGGGGCAATTCTTCAGCTTCTACTTAAACTGGGTTTGCCGGAAGCTGCATGACATACCGCATGATTAGAGCAGTGTCAGTCAATGCTTCACAAATGTTGTGCTTAATTCTACCACGGGCAAACATCGTGACCACAACCAGCAGTCTTAAGACAATCAAACATAATTCTTATAACAAAAATCTCTGAATAAGCCAGGGTATTGACTTGAACATCCAGTAGTAGCACTTTAAGCTTTAGATTAGAAGGTGATGTTCTAGCATGTTTTGCCTTTTTGTTTTATTTTCTTGTTTAGTCCTGTTTTTCTTCTTTGACGCCTTAGTAAATTTCCCGATTTTGTCTTTCTTTTTTGGATTAGTGAAACCTATTTGTTCAAATAAAACCTAATACCAAATTAAGGCAGTAATTAACCCAATACTCAACCAATTTCACCAAAACCCGCCAAAATTCTCAACTAAAAAATCCACACAAAAAACCCTATCAACTAGAAACCAAAACAAAGTTTCAACCACAAATTTTCCTCATAAATTCTGATTCCAGCAATTAAGAACCAAAATTCATAAAAATTCACCCACCAAATCAGATCTCAACTAAATCTCATGGTCAAAGAAAAAAACTGAAATTAAAATGCTTCAAACGGAGGATAAAAAAAAAACCTACGGGAGACTTGACGACAATGGCTTCAGCCTCTTGATCGGCGATGCGGCGAGGCTCAGTTGAAGCAAAGCGGTGATAGTCACCTCCAGGAGCCATAAACGGCGGCTTCGTAGAGAAAGGTAGCTGTCGTTTTAGTGGCTGTTGATTTTGCTGCTGTTGCTGTTGCTGTTGCTGCATGGATTGCTTTAACTGCTCCGGAGCTTGAGAATCCGACATCACATAAAAACTCAAAATTAAACTAAAAAAAAAAAATAAGGTTTCTCGCAAAGTTTTTTTTTTTTTTTTTGGTGGGAATTGAAGCTAGATCTGGTGTTTGGAAAGAAGGAAAATGAAAAAAAAGCGGGAGAGAGAAAGTGAACAGAAAACGAGGGAAAAATAAATAAAAATAAAAATAATAGAGAGAGTGGAGATTGGAGAAGCGGATGGAGGGAATGATATATAATTAATTTTATTTAATAATAAATTATAAAATATTAAATATAAAATATTTTATGCTTAAATTTATATATATTTATTTTCTTTTTATTAAGAATTCCCGCCAATTTAAGAACAGACAAAATTAAATGGAGTATTTTTTTTCCATTAATAATAGTTATTTTCTATTTTTTTTATCAAATTTAGAGACTTTTAGACAACAAAAATTTTTTAACGGCCAAATTTGCCAAAAAAAAAAAAGGAAAGGTAAAAAAAGCGAGGTTTTAGATTAGAGCCGTGGGATTAGGCAGCTATGAAAAGAAAAGGTCAATTATAATTTACTTAGATGGCAATAAAAAAATAATAAAAAGGAAAGAAAATGAGGTTCGAATCGGCGATTCGCGCCTTTTGTCAGGGGCAATAAAGTGGCGATTATTTGGCGCCCACAAGCTCCCCACCAACCGAAACCCTATATGTCATTTCCCACGATTAGGCGCCACTTTGTTAGGGCACTGTTTGGTTTGGTTATCCACATTGAGCCGGATTCTGGGCTTAGCTTGATTTATAATCAAAATTAAATCCGTCTGTAGATCAAATTAAATCATAATTTAATTTAAAAAAAATTTCATTCCGGTATAAATTATATCAAATTCAACTTAACTTAAAAGCTTTTTTTTAAATAATATTAAAATTTATTATTTTATAATTAAATTTAAATAAAAAATTATAAAAATAATAATTTAAATTGAGTTAAATTAAATTTATAAAAATTTTATCAACGCGACCGACCTTCTAAATCAATAAGTAGCTCAACTTATGAATAAATATAATCCAAACATAACTAAGGCCCTTTTAAATTACTTTATCCACAAATTAAAAGATTATCTAATTCACCTTTAATAAAATTTTTAGAATCTAAAAATAGAATTAACAAGATGCATTAAAATATATTTAAAAAAGTAACAAATAATTTAAAAATAGATATGATATGTAACAGTTTTTTTAATCTATTTGTATAGTTAAAAACACTTCGTTCAATACTTTTCAGTATATCAAATATAAACTTTTTCTACTTTTGGTTTTTTTTTTTCTCTTTTTTTTCCTCCATAAATTTTTTTTTCTCCTTTCAATATTTCTCGTAAATAGAGAGAGATTGGATTTGCTCCTCAAGAATCAAAGCAACAGGCCAAACAAAAACATGAAAACATCAGTAAACAGTTAAATGATGAAAGAACTTCCAGATGTCACCGTCCGGGAGTCGCAAGCTTAGTGCTTGAACATCAGCCCGTGACACATCCGGGATCTTATCCATCTTACAAACATAAGTTGTTAAGAAGCATTTACAACAGCAACATAGTTCACATAGCCAGTATATCCCTTCTAATGTACCTTCCAATTCCAAGCTCAAATCATAAGCTTTTAATGGCAAAAAATATTCCTGCGCCTACTTGAACAAATGAGCCAGATCTGGATCATCCAAGTCTACATCCAACCCACCATTCAAGCGCATGTACTCAATGTACTCATCTGGGGGTTTCACTGCACGAGGGTTTCTTGGAGTAAAACCATGAATCCTCTCTATATCCCGAGCCAGCCATCGAACGTAAGCTCGGTCCAATGGTGGCACGATTTTCAAGAGAATCTCTTCTCGTTGTTGTTCTTGCTTTGCAGGCTTGTTTCCCATTGATAAGAGAAGCGGGCTAGCTTCGAAACAGAATCAGTCAGAAAGAACTTTCACAGTGAATTACTAATCTATTTAAAGAGATATATATAACCTATTTGTCTTGTATTTGTTTATCAATTTTGAACAATGAATGAATGCATATCTTCTCAAACCATGGGGATTCAATAAATTTGTAAAAGATGTACCTAAAACTTTGCAGTGATTCTAGAACCTCTACCTCAATGACTGAAACTTTGGTAGAAAACCAGGCAAAGCATATCAAGGGATTTAATAAGATCAAAGCTAACGAATTAGTTCGGTTATTTTATATCTTTCAAAATCATAAATTAATGCTCAGACCACAGAAGAATCCCTTCATTCTTTCAAAAGCATACCATTCATCTCATTAGCCTAGATTGGGGGCAAAATTTCGTAGAACCTTTGATCCTGAAATTCAGAGGGAAGGTGTCAATTGACATCAGTGGACTCTGAATGCAATTCGACTGACCACACAGATTTGGGCATAGCTCTTCTAGCAGAGCTTTCATGAAAGTAACCATGTTGCCACCATGGCTTCTGCTACATTAAAATGATAACTAAAAGTTTTTTTTATACACTATCAATGGAGCTTTTAAACTCCATGAATACCTTACTGTTAACCTTTTGTTAAAGTTTAAAAACTTCACTAGCAGTGGATGGGATAAGACTCCTAAAATAATAACAAACCTCTTTGTCAACTAATTCGAAACTAGCAGGGCTACAATAACTTCCTTGAGATTCGTTTAATATATTCCCCCATTTTAATAAACCCACAGGTATAGTAGAATACACCAGAACTAATCTAAAAGCACTCACAAGCAGCTCTCCTTTACAAGAAATGTCGAACATAAAAGCTCATGCTCTTACATGATGACATATTGCGCACGTTTTGCAAATTAATCTTCCCAAAGTTCCCAACATTTGTCATAAGGAAAGGCATGTAAGTGAGACCAAGAACGTAGTTGGTAAAGTAAGAAAGCTATATCCATGAAAATTTTTAAGCCTCTTCAGTTGCAGAAGTACTGACTTCCCAAACTAACTATGAAGCTCAGAAAATAGAATTTTGTTGACGACTGAATCAAATTTCTAGACTCTTAATTTAGAACAGATTAAACAACAGATAGGGAATGTAAAAAAACTAGCTACAAATCAGTGTTGCCAAGGCATGCCTATGCCTTGTGCCAAGGCGCTAGACAACAAAAGCGCCTCAGACCTTTCCAGACAAGGTGCATTTGATCAGGCGCCTGCCTGGTGCACCTAGGCATGCTTTTTTGTAAGGCGATAAGTGCAAAAAAAGCCGACCTGATCGAAGTTCTCTTTAATTTCTTTTATTCTTAACTTTTTTTCATTAGATGTACCTTTACTAATAAGAAAGTAGATAGTACCAAACTTTACTTCTCCAAATTTGAGAATTCAACAACAGACATGAGACCGTAAGATAATCATGCATATTGGCCAGCAAAAAAAATTGCATGTTTTGCAAATAAACTAGAACATTCTTTAGAGTATATTATCATAATTATATATCTTAGCTTATTATACAGATAGGCACACATATAAACATTGCATCTTACTTCACTCAGGCGAGTGCTTTTTTTGTGCCTTACACCTAAGGCAATACAAGGGTTCTAATGCCTAGAATGCGCCTTGCGCCCTTGAGAACACTGCAACAGATAAATGATAAAATCTGGTCATATCACCCCCTCCCATTGATCCAATACTCATGTTACCACACTCCACTAAGTGTCAAATACGGTTACGTGGCCTACACAGGTAAATTCAATTTTTTCAATGTCAAATATGTATCAGACACAAGTGTAAATCATGGATGCTTTAGAAAAAAATGAAAAATCTAAGTAACATAGCCAATACAATCCCTTGTTGTTTAAACTGAGTGAACAGCTAAGACCAAATCTAATATTTTGAAGCAAGGAGCGATTCATCATTCATATTCCAATAAATATCAACACCGTACTTGGTAGGCTACAATGCCCATCACTTAGCTTTCAAATCCTAGTGAAATCCCTCTAAATTAAAAATGATCCTCTAATCCCCAATATTAATAACATAAAAAAAAATCAACACCCAAACTTTGGAGTTTTCTAAATAAAACCATCAATTTTACAGTAAAGGAAAACGAATATTGAACTTTGATCATTTGAGGAGATAAGATGACTTACCAAAGGAGCTCGATAATCCCAGTTGCACCCAGCGGAGAGATGAGATGAGGCAGAGCTGCGAAGAAAGACAAGGGGCCACAAGTCATCACTTACCGTAAAAATTAAAGAGAAAAAAAGAGAAAATCCTTTGCAAACGACGCCGTTGTTACCGGAGGGGCGAGTGGCAGAGGTAAAAACCGGTCATTTCGGTTTTTTTTTAAATGATTATATGTACAATATACTAAATTTTTAAAAAATAAATCAAACCTTATCTAAATTAATCAAATTAAATTATTATACTTTACATTAATTAAAAATTAAATATTTATTTTGATATTATAAAATATTAAAAATTAAATAAAAATAAAATTTAATTATATTTAAATAATTATATTTTTAACTTATAGAAATCGAATAAAATGCATTTAATTATGATCCAAACTAAAATCAAATAAATTAAATAAAAACTAAATCAAATACTATGGTTAAAATTGATTTTTAATTTTTTTTTCTTAGTATACCCTCTCACAAAAATGCAAATTTTATGATTTTTTCGTAAATTTATTTTTGTAAACATTACTCTTAATTTTTTATATTTTTAATAATCTAATATGTAATTATAACAAATATTTTAATTATTTTATATTTTCATGTCCTAAAAATTATCAATTTGATTATTTTAATTATAATATATAATAAAAAATTATTATTATTATAAATAATAATTTAAAAATAAATTCAAAATTAAAAAGCCAACAACCTTTAACGTATAAATTTAAATTCGATTCTGATTTAGTTGTATCTTCTCTAATTTATAAAAAAAAATTTAAAAAAAAAAGGGTCGTTTACGGGAATCTCATCTTATTACTAGGACAAGAAGACCGAAATGCCCTTACAATTGGCTAATGCTTGGATCAAAAATTGCTTAAAGAATTGGATCAAAATTTTGTTCTGAAAGAGGAAAAAAAAAAATGAAGAAGTACGGTTTACAGCTTAGGGTTCCACCGTCACAGCAGAAAAAGCCGGCAACAAGACCGCCGCTCCCTCCACCTCGTGGCTTCCTCGAAGAAGACGACGATGACGTGGAGAGAGAGATTTCCCGACAAGCTAGTAAGAACAAAGCTCTCAAGGATGTAAGATTCCCCTTGATTTTCTCCTTTCCCCTTTAGATTTTTTTTAATTTAACTGAATTTTATCTTTTATCTTTTTTTTTTTTTGAAGGTAGAGGAGCAACATAAGAAAGCTTTAGAGGAAGACCCTTCAGTGTTTGATTACGATGGAGTTTACGATGAGATGAAAGAGAAGGTTATTCATCCCCGTATTCAAGATCGCGAAGAGCGAAAGGTACATTTTTCTAACAAATTTAAGGATTTTCTTAAGTTTCTAGGATTATTTGATTGCTATAAACTTAATTATTCCTTTTGTTATTTGATTTTTTTGGATAAATTCTGTATATACAAATATAGCAGACGTTAATTTATTCAAATCATTACTCAAAATTAACGGAGAATTAATCATCGATGTGACTGATGAGAATGCTGAACTGATTTGTGCAGCCAAAATATATTCATAATTTAATTAAAAAAGCGGAGAAACGAAAGTGGGAGCAGGAGATAGTATATGAGAGGAAGCTTGTGAAAGAGAGAAATAAAGAGGATCACCTTTATGCAGACAAGGATAAGTTTGTGACCAGTGCTTACAAGAAAAAACTTGCCGAGCAGGCAAAATGGATGGAGGAGGAGCGCTTACGGCAACTTCGTGAGGAGAAAGATGACGTAAGTGTAGCCTTTTGCTTCAACTTCATGTGATGTGACTTGCCACTTCTTTGCTTACTGTTTTGATTTGTATTTTTTATAAATGTTAGTCCACTTATGATTGAATGACTTGTTACCAATTTGGATGGAATTTTGCATGCTGTTGTAACTGTAAATTTGTTGATTCATGGAAACTACATAAACATGTTGTTTTGGGTTTTTGATCGCTTGACGTGGGCATATCTGTTTGAACTAGTCTTTTCCCTTCTCCATGTATGTGACATGTGAATCAGTCCCATGGCATTTGCTCATCTTTGCTTCCATGCATATAAGCAACGTGATTACTTTGGTCTGTTGCCATGCTGTCCTCTTGGGTGATTTGACCTCAGTTCAACTCCATTTGAACTTTTTGAATCTTCACTGCTTTACCTCTTGCAAGTCGGTACTGTTTCAAGTTTTGAAGCATTGTTTGAAAGTGAATTATCTAATGGAAAAGATTTGTCGGAGGAGGTTTAGGTTCTGTCTCATATATTACCATAATGCCGCCCATTTGATAATGACAAAGCATCCTATTAATTCATATTGTTTCTCTGCTATGACTATTCCATTTGTTTAGGTTGAGAAAACTTTTTTTCTTTTTTTTGTTAGGAACATTATATCCCAAATTGAGTGTCATTATTTTTTTCTTTTGCATTAAGGTTTTCATTTTTTATGATGATGTTTTATGGTAACAGTGCACCGAATGTGAAAAACAATAATGGATGGTTAAAGAGTGAATAGCAATACTTTCTTAGTCATGTTCAGCTTATATTTTCAATCTAAAACAATTGTAAATGCAGTTAGCATTAATGGTAGCAAGATTATCCTTTTAACTTGAAGCTCATGATTGATAAAAAAATGCTGTTCATGTGCATCCACTTGTTAGAATGCTTATTTTTTAAGACATAATAAATTTTCACATGTTTTTAGAGTTAGCCAAATGCAAGAAAATGAAATTGGAATAAATGATTTACTTCTAACCTTTATTTATGTGTGTGACAATAAATAGAGTATATGTTCTTCTTCATCATTTATTTCCCTGATATTCTTTTTTCCTCGGTCAAGATGTGATTGCTTTAGTATAACTCCTAGATTGCTGATGCTTTAACTTATCCAGTTGATGGCCACTTTCTTGTTTTAAAGGTTACCAAGAAGAGTGACTTGAGTGATTTTTACTTCAACCTTGGTAAAAATGTTGCATTTGGGGCAAATGAAGCACAGCCAAGGAAGCCTGAATTAAGGAAACCTGAGAATGAGAAAGAGAAAGATGTATTGAACAGAGTTCAGCCATTGCCTGACTCAAATGCTAACGAGTCTTCTGTTGGAACTGATCAAACTGGGGGTGAAATAAGTTCTCGAGAAATATTTGAGTCCCGAGATTCGAAGCCAATGACCAATGATACACTTCCAGACACGGCAGTGCAAGAGTCCACTTCAGAGAACCAACCATCAGTTGATCAACCAAAACGTGACCATCACAAACGAGGTGAAGATGCAGTTGCAGCAGCTAGAGAACGTTTTCTGGCACGCAAGAGGGCAAAAGAGCAATGATTGGTTTACTTCTCTCCAACAACGGAGTTACAGTTGTGAGAGACTAAAATTCTTGAAAGACTTTTTTTGTTATACATTATGAATCTGCAAACAAGAAAAAGTTTGATTTCGTTCTCACTAATAGTCAATTACATCTCACTTTAAATTTGATTAACAAATATTACATTATCTGCAAATTTTCTAGGAAAATATTACACATTATCTGCATTTCCCCTGCGGTCTCTGCTTTGCATGTAGCACACACAATTCCACACAAATGTCAGACATGAATATTCTGAAGAAGATGAAAGTCCGGGTATCATAAGTTCTAATCGAAACTCTAAATCTTGGGTTTAGAATTGTACCCGACATCTTAGTCGGATGCTCCATTTTCTCTTCTCGCCAACAACTGGCTGGCATTGCCGAGCTTGGCCGTGACCTTTTACCTTCTCAACTTAAGCAAGATAAATTCTCTGCTGTCTCATCTCTCGCCCATTTCGATGGCTGTACTAGTAGCAGCACATTGATTACTTGAGAGTAACTCGGATTTTGATTAAAAATCGAATGATTTAATCCCACGTACCGTTCGGCAAAAACCTCATTCGTCGAAGGCAACGAAGGCTTCCAAGTCTACTACTACATTGGCGTAGGGAAGACAACAGTAGGAGATCGCCACGTTAAAGGTCTGCTATAAATATCTTTCCCCTGGAAATAATGGTGATGACGGCACTGTAGTTGATTCTGGCTCAACTTTGAACTTTAACGTTCATGGCTTCTGAGATATTCGTGCGTGCAGCTGAATAATTCGCAAAAACTAGAATTGTAGTAGAGCTCCTTGAATGTTGGAAGTATAAGGATCAATAAGCAATCAAAAGACTTCAAAACTTAATTCAATTGATTCGTAACGGAATTAAGATTCGAATTTCAGCCTTTGTTACCTTTTTCATATCCCACAGTAAAATGATATACATGAAAATTAAAGATATGGGTGCTATTTGTTGCATAATATATATATATATATATATAACTATCAAAGTATCATTTTCATTGTTTAATTACATATATTGCATGAAGTTAGTTGTGAGGAGAACCAAACTAATTGTAGTAAAGATATGTTCCAACCATATCAAACCCCAATAAAAAATATTATTCCTAATATATCCCAAACTTTTGTTTTTTAATGAAGTGCTGAAAATAGAAACTAGATTAATTTATTTCTCCCTTCTCAAAACTCCTTTGCAATTTGTTTACTATTTCTCAAGGATCAGATCTTGCAGGAAAAAAAAATTCCAATGATTTTTTTCTTTTTTGGTTCATAAATTCCAATGATTTCATTGGTGTGGCCATAAGGCACATTAATTGCACCCAAAACGTTTCGACAAAAGTCTATAGTTGAAAATTTTACAACAATCCGGAATGAATATTTTATGTCTATGTTACTCAGATTTAAATTTAAATGTATGTTATAAGTGTGTATTCAAAAGTTAGAATTGTCTTTTGTTAGTCATTTAAAAAATGTCTGAAAATTAAAAAAAAAAAATTTTTTTTTTTAACTGAACTGACTCCAAAAGAAGTTAGAAGTTAAAATGTCTACTTGAATCTTAATGAAACGCATCACACCGCATCGAAAATGTAGTAATGTGATGACTGTTATACTGGCATTGAGTCAATGTTTTAGTGTTTAATTTAACCCATAAAGAACGTGATTTGAATTACTTAATGTTCTGCTTACATGGAACAGGATCCAAAAATTGTGCTAGTAGACAATAAATTTCCCCCACTTCCGAGAAAAAAAAAAAAAAAGTCGAAAATGATTCACTGGGTTGAAGAAATTAGATGCCGAAGCTTCCGTTTCCAAAGACATATTGAAAAAAAAAAATATCAATCGGTTGAATCAGTTAAATCAAGAATCGATATTTAATTCAATTCGATATATGTTGTAGAATCAAATTTTCAAAGAATCGGAGAAAAGCTAGGTAAAAATCGATAAAAAATTAAAAAAAAATCGGAATTAAGTTTAAATTTAGTATTTTTCAAAAAATATTTTATATAATAAGATTTAAACTTTTAATTTATTAAATCTATAATAAAAATCATACTATTCAGCTAAATATATATTTTATTAAATATTTAATATATTTAATACCTACTTGATATTAAAGTTATTTAATTTATATTTAATTTAAAAAAAAAAACTAAATAATTCAGTTCATGAAGTTTCATCGTTGACCTCCGGTCTGATTTTTTGTAACCTTGCATTGGACCTCTTTCAAACTAAC
>JBBYHL010000020.1:7737459-7748716 GCA_038381835.1 Adansonia madagascariensis
GGTGCTGGGTAGTACGGGTATGGGTTGGGGTTAACGTAAGCGTAGGCCGTTCCCGAGGTGGCAGTGGGTGGTGGAGGCGCGCAGCCGTTAAGGTTCGGAACCGGATAACCAGTTGCCGGTCTGGAAGAGTCTTGCATTTTTTTTTTTCCAAAAAAGAAAAGAATTTGCCCTTGATTTGCTTCGAAACAGTGAATCGGAATCAATGAGATGGTGGAGTTAGGGAAAAAAAAAATATACTTGCCTTGGTGTCACCAGTTAACGTAAAGGGATAAATTTATTAAAAAAGTAAAATCATAATTAAAAATTATAATATAGTAATAAAACTTTATTAAATTATTTTTTTTAAAAATAGTATACATGCAATCTCATAAACTAATTTCTTTTATTTATAAAAAATATCGCATCTTAATAAATTTGTTATAATTAACAGTAGATATAGGTACACCTATAATGTGATATGTTTTAAAATAAAAATAAAAATTAATGTGAAGAGTGATAATTTTTATTTACAGGAGAAATAAATATTTTATAAGTAAAAAGATATATTTATCTTAAATTATTAGTTATTATTTTATTATATATTTTTTAATTTTTTTAATTAAGTTTATTTTATTTGATTCGTACCACCAACAAAAATGAATGAAAATTATTTTTTTAATATTATAATTATAAAAAAAGTTAAAAATATACCTGAGTAGTTATTTTTTAAAAATTATTAAATGAAAATATATTAAAAATAGGAATAAATTTTAAGTGGATGATTATTTTTTAAAAGTTAAAAGATTGAAGCACCCATAATTTCATCTTATTATTATAATTTAGATTTAATTTTTGTACTTTCTTTAATCGAATTATTATCCTTTAATTTCTTACACTAACACAAACAGTCACATTATATAGTATAAAAACATAGATATAGTTTTTTTTTTGGAGGGAAAAAAAGAGGATATTTAGGTTATTAATTCTTAATTAAGATTTAGGACAAAGGAGATTAGTGTGAAAGACAAAATTAGTAGTAGGTTATATAAAAAAAATAAGGCTACGATAATATTACTGTTGCTACAATTTTTAAAGTATTACATATATTGATTTTTTTTTTCCAATATTCGAAAGTTTTAAAATTAAATAATGCTATTTACTAAACAAACTAAATGAAGGAATTATCCTACAAAAGATATATTATACATGGCATTCAACTTCAAGAAAAAGCAACATTTGGTAAATGTGTAAAGAAATTTATGGACAAAAATTACCTTATGTGTTATGAAAATAGAGCTGTACATTTAAAGATTAGAGGAAAAATAAAACCTTATCATATAATTTTTATTTTATAATATAATAAATATGATTAAAAAATTCCGGTGAATGTGGAAAGTAATTTATGGATTTTTTTTGATGTTCTAATTAATGATTTTTTTTAATCCATCGTTTGGTAATATTTAAATTTTATCAATTAATTAAAAGTTCTCATTTATCTTTTTGAAATATATTAAATATTTATATAAATTAAAAAAATAAAAATAATGGTTTTTAATAAAATTTTAAATTTCTTTTGACCATTTTTTTTTTTTAAAAAAGAAGCTTCGTTGGGCCTTTAAGGCCCATATCCCATTTTTTTGGGGTTGTAATTCAATACCCATTGGATTATGATGAAGCAAACATCAAAGTTTTCACAAGTGAGGAAATCTTTCATATTTTTCTCGTTAAAAAAAAATAAATAAAAGAAGAAGTTATATTTAATTACGAAATTGCCACCAACTAAAACCCTGATTCTCTGGTACTAAAGTCTCGTCCCTCTTCTTCAGTGGCATCGCCATAGCCGCCTCATTCCTTTCAATTGCTTCCAAACATCATATTTCAAATTTTTTATTTTATTTTTGGTTCGAAGCTCCGTCAATGGCGAAGAACAAAAGAGGGCGAAACCAAAATCCGCAGCCGTTTTTAGCAGATGACGATTCCGTCGCCTCCGCAAAGAAACACTCCAAAGCTCCCAAACACCACCAGAAGCAAGACAAAGTAAAATTCAGCCTCCAATTTCTTCTTTAGTTTTTGGATTTTTTGTTGCTAGTTTCTTTTTTAAAAAATTTGTGTGTGTGTGTGTGTGTGTTTTTTTTTGTGCAGATGATTTCGTCGGGGATGAGTTCGAAAATTTTGAAAGAAGCGCTTCTTCAACAGAAGGAAATAGAAGAGGAAGCACCAGGAGGGAACGCTAAGAGCGCATTTGGTTCGGTTGAAGAAGAACATGATAAGCATGAAGAAGAAGAGGATATTGACGACTTTGGTGGATTTTCTGAGACACAAAGTCAATTTGGCAACTATGAAGTAACTACATTCTATTTAATCATTTAATTTGATTTTATTGAACATTATAACATTGATTTCCGAACTAGCTCTCTTCACTAATATGTTCTTTAGAGACTTAGGCTTCATTTGCTGTTGCTTTTGCCTTTTGATTCTAGAAGTATGAAAATGATGATTTTGAATAATTAAAATTTTAGTTTTATGTAGAGAATGTGGGAGTTTGTTAGAATATCAAATATGATTTTTTTTTTTGCAAGTATATGAGCAAATAGCATAAAGCAAGTTTCTAAAGTGACAACTAAATGGAGCTTTAGTTTATTCGGAATAGCATAGTTTTTTTGCTTCGCTATTTGCAGGATGTTGCAATTATTCTTGTTAAACTTTAAACATTCTATGTTTATTTTATGTTATAGGAGGAGATTGATGAGGATGATGAGAAATTGCTAGAAGCATTCTTATCAAAGGATGCTGGTCCACAAAGGACACTTGCGGATGTTATAATTCAAAAGATCAAGGAGAATGATGCAAATGTTGCTTCAGGTAACTTTTTAAATTAATTGTATTTGGTTATTTAATTTATTGACGTAATGAAAGAATTTTACCTCGAGTAATGGTGTCTGACGGTTCAATTTGTTTAATTGCAGAAACAAAACCCTTGCCTAAGTTGGATGACTCTCTCATAGAGTTGTATAAGGGGTAATATTCCTACCCTTTTGTTTGTAAGATTCTTTTGTATCTGTAAAAGAATGCGCAGAACCCTTAAAATGTGGATGTGAACTAAATGTGCAGAGTTGGCAAGTTTCTGAGTAAATACACAGCAGGGAAATTGCCCAAAGCCTTTAAACACATTCCTTCAATGCAACTCTGGGAGGATGTCTTGTACTTGACTGAGCCTCAGAATTGGTCTCCAAATGCGATGTTTCAAGCCACAAGAATATTTGCTTCCAATTTGGGTGCTAAGAAGGCCGAGCGTTTTTATAGGCTAGTCTTGCTTCCACGCGTTAGAGATGATATTCGAAAGAATAAGCGACTTCATTTTGCTCTATATCAGTCTTTGAAGAAGGCCCTATACAAACCTGCTGCATTCAATAAGGGAATATTGTTTCCATTGTGTAAGGTATGTTGGTATACAATTTTCTACCCACCATAATTAATTTTTGGCATCTATTTTTACTTCTGTACTTGACGAAAACAAATAATCTATATCTTTGTTATGCATTCCCCTTTGCTGCTACTATCAGCTTTTAGCCTCAATTTGTGCTTTTTCATATTGATATTGCAGCTTCATGATTTTTCTTCCTTTATCTCATATTTTTATTTGCATAAATTTAACATAACTTTTGGGTTATTAGCTATGTGTTACAGATTATATTTGGACTGTATGATAGACTGCTTTCAGTTATTTTAATATGAAAGTATTCTTTTTGTTTCTCTGCAATTTTTCAGTCAGGGACATGCACTCTTAGGGAGGCAGTTATCATTGGGAGTGTTCTTGAAAAAGTCTCCATTCCCATGCTTCATTCAAGGTATTTTATTGGTGGTTTAGTTATGTTATATTAGGAGGGGTTTTATTTCAATTTTAGAATTGAAGGTATAACTTGAGCCTATTACCAAACTTGTTTTCATAATTTTTACTGTAGTTGCTGGATATTGCAATGAAAATAGATTTTACTTATGCTGCATTAGAGCCAGAATATGAGGCACAGACTGAATGGGAGTTTGCAAGCGAGGATCTTGCAGCTTGCTTTGGCAAAAATTTGTGGATAACCTTTAGCATTTTGTAGAAAATGAATTTATATCATTGCAGCAAGAATCATTTAAAATTAGTACTTAACATTGTAGATATTCGTTCTCTTCTTGGAAAGATACGTAATGAAGGTGGTGGTGGTGGGTGGCTTCATGAATCTTTAAAAGCAAGATGATTGCTTGTTTAATATTTTAATGAAATTGATGATTTGGATATGGTGGATTTAATTCTTTTTCTCTCTAAGGCTGCTGGATTTTCATTGCAATTGTTGATGATTATGAGGACTTCTAATTTGTATATGGAATTGCAGTGTTGCATTATTGAAGCTTGCGGAAATGGAATATTGTGGCACAACAAGGTATTCTACTGTTTTGATATTTCTTCTTTTTTGTGCCTCTCTCTCTCTCTCTCTCACACACACACACACACATGCGCGTGCGGGCATGCTTTTGTAGAAACAAAGGGTGGTGGTGGTAAAAGGAAAGTTTTAATATGTTTTAAGGTTAATGGTTTCTTGATCTGGATCTCTTGTTGATACGTTCATCTCTTTCATTTTATAAGATAAGGATCAATAATCTAGAGAAGAGCAATTCATTTTTTTATTTCGGAGCCTTCTTTCACACGCTGGTAAAATTGTTGCAGTTATTTTATAAAGCTTCTTTTGGAGAAGAAATATGCTCTGCCATATCGGGTTGTTGATGCTGTTGTGGCTCATTTTATGAGATTTCTTGAGGATACAAGGATAATGCCTGTAATATGGCATCAGTCACTTCTGGCATTTGTACAACGGTCAGTAAAACTTGCTGGGGATGCTATTTGGCCTCCTGAGCATATCACTTCACATTTTATTTAATATGCATCAAATTTTAATTATGAGATTTGGGATAGTATCATAGAGGCAAATATTTATGTCAAGAATCACTTGAATTATTCCTAGTTTTGCTTCTGTTATTGAAACAAATTAGGGAAAGGAATAGTTAAAATGGATGAGAGAAAACAGTGCTAGTAATGGGAAACACCTTTGCTCCTCACACTGCTTGCTCAGTGGCTCTGCTATATTTGGCATTCATATTTGTTGAATGTTAGTTGTATTTTTGGACACTCTTAGAAGTTTTGGATCCGCCTTTTTTGTTATTTAATTGTTTTTTAGAAGTTTGTGGAAGGAGACCTCTGTTCGTGTAAGGAAGGAGACATTTTATTAGTGTCTCTTCATCAAGGAAGAACATTGAGGTATATTGAAATCAAAGGCCGAGATATCGTTTCAGTCATCATTTTTCTCAATTGATGATTTGATTGTTGCTCGTCCACATTTTCTTTTTGCTTTTAGGTTATTGTGTGTGTTTTTAGTGTAGCTAAAGATTTCTGGTTTTAACTTAGTAAATGTGAAAAAGAAGAGGGTTCAGGTGATAGATATTTCCTTTTATGCTCTTTTAACTGATGTAAGTATCCACGCTGACCCTTTTTTGTTGAGCATCCCTCCTAAACATGTGAGGGGTACTTCAGATTAGATGTTTCATGGATTAAAAATTATAAAATGTTGATTTTTCTGAAGGAACATTTACTATACCTTTAGTATTTCAAGCTCATGACACCTGCGTGATGTTGCAGTATACAACATTTTTGTCTAAATTACTTGCAGGTACAAAAATGAACTGCGCAAGGAAGATAAAAATAGCCTTAGAATTCTACTTGAGACACAAAAGCATAAATTAGTAAGACATCTCTCTCTCTCTCTCTCTCACACACACACACACACACAACACACTCAGACTAGTACCGATAACTGAATAGCTACTTTTAACTTGCCCCCTTCCATTTTAGACAGTCAATGATCCTTGTGCTCTTCTTAACATAGGTTACTCCTGAAATTATGAGAGAGCTAGATAACAGCCGCAATCGAGGCGAGAAGGAGGATGATCCTATGATATTGGATATCCTTTTCTTTTCAAGCGGTCATTTTCTTTTTCATGTTTTCAAATATAAGAATTAACTTATATTTTTGTCCCTTTGATGTGGTAATGGTGCTTGTTTATAATTTATTTGTCTGCTCTTAGGTTTTAAAAGATGTCATATATTTTATTGTGTTCAAGGAAAAAGTTAAAATAGTACGAAAAAGTTTGAAGTTTGTCTAGTAACGCAATAGAAAGCAAGATATTATAATGTAGGTTATAAGTTGTTTAAGAGTTCACAAAGGACAGAAAGGTCAGGAATTGACATGCATTAGCTTAATCTTTAAGCAAGAATTAATTTATACATTTCAAAATTGGATGCTCTCTTGATGTTAATGTTTTATGCTAAATGAAAGGCACTAATATCCATTATAGAAATGGTTTCTTTATTTATTTTATAAAGTAGCCTATATCTATCTCCAATCTTATTTATACCTGCACGAATTTAACTGTCATTTGGATACATTTCAATGCTAATATCCATTATATATCTAAATACATCTCAGATATTAAATAAAGAATTTATAATGCAGTGTTTTGGCTGTGAAAGATCCGTGATGTTTTACATTGAATTTCTCTGTTTTTCCCTTGTCGGGTTGTTTGGGGAGTTGATTTTTTTTTCTTTCCTTGACTTGATATTACCATCTTCTGTTCATGTGATCAATAAAACTATAGAGGAAGACAGGTTTGATATTCCAGATGTGCCTATGGAGGAGGATTGACTTTTTATGATTCCTGATCCCATTGATGGCTTTGGTACGAATCATATATTTAGGATTCTGAATATGAGCTTTTGTTCGGATGCATCCAAATGCTGGTGTGATTATTACTTAATTGTTTTTATGTTATTCTCTTATGCTTAATCCGGCTCTAATATTAGAGCAAGAGCGAAGTATTATTGCAACTTTTTACTGTCGAGCAAAGTAAGACAAAATTTTAGTTTAGATTCCCTGGTGCAGGTTTTTAAGAGGATTTCTGGATGGAGCCCTCACTTGCAGCAAGAAACCTGGTATTGTAGATGGGAAGTACGCGTGGAAGAGCATGCATTATCGGGTGGAGTCTTGCCCGATTAGAAGTTTTCAAGAAGATTATAACATGATTTTACGTTAAATATGGCTGCTGCTAGCAACTTTACGATTCTTTGAACTTGCCAACAATTTCCGGCTTTTAGGTGTCAAAGTTTTGCCATGAAGATTGCAGGATGAATTTTGTTTATGCCATTTATATGTTCATGTGGCACCTAAGTAGTTATGGAACCGAAATTTGTATCCATTTAATCAGTTGGTTGATGAGTGTTAAAAGTGTTTGTCATAATCAATATAAAACAGTTTGTGGGCTAGCAAAGCAGTGACCCTCGCCTGAAGCTTGTCCTTGTTCACATGGGGCAAGCTGGCCCAACTCCTAACTAAACCCCAAGTTACCAAGCTCTCATGTCCAAGGTTCCTAATTCATCTGCCATATTAGACGGACTTGAGTAACTCATTCGCTACCATTTCAATTTTATCAGAATCAATTTTATCACTTATTTAAATGAATTTCTAGACATTTTGGATTTTTGAAGGAGGAAGTAAGGAGATTTACCCCGCTGGAATACACCTCCACTGGAGGTGCATTTGGCTGCGCCTCCATTGGAGTTTTAAACGCCATTGTCCTTTCAGCCCCTCATTGAAAGGTAAAACCCTTCACATTTTTTTTTAATTATTTAATATAAATATAATTTTCAATTATTATTTAATATAAGTATAATTTTAATTTTAATTTTATTAATTAATATAAATATAATTTTAATAATTTTTAATTATTATTAAACATAAATATAATTATGTTTATATTTTATTGTTTAATATAAATATATTTTCAATAATTTTTAATAATCTAATATATATATTTTAATCAAATATTTTTAAAAGTTATTTGTTTTACTATAATTAATTTTATTGTTATTGTTATGTTTAAATTTAAATATATATTTTATTATTGATTTTATTCTTATTGTTACAATATTCATTCTCATCATTACAATAAATAATTTTTTCATCGTTTTTAATTTTATTAAAGTAAATTTCACTGCCTATTAAAATAGAGTCTTGAGCCTTGATCACAAGTGCAACACAAGCATCCCTATCCCATGTTTTTCTTGGGCACTGTCCCTATCCCTTGTTAATTGGTCTGCTAGTTTTCTTTTGTTTAATTCTTCGGAAAGAAAAAAAAAAAAAAGGATTAAAAATATTTTTTTATAAAATATTTAGTCAGAAAGATATGAAGGCAAAGAAAAAAGTAATATTCTCTTAATTTATTTGGGTTAGGTTTTATTTTTTATTATTTTTTTATCTATTATTATCCAATACAACTATAATCATCATATATAAATTTGATTTTAATAATTCATAAGTAGATCTTATAGATATGAATGATGTTGATAAATATATTGAAAAAATAGATGAAAAAGTAATAGATGAAACCCATTCCATTCATTATTGATAAATTTAAAAAATTAAAGTAAAAAAAAATTGAAAATGATATTATTTTATTATTATATTTTTAAATTAAAAATAAATTTAAAAATAATAAATAAATTTGTAAATACGTACATCTGACTTTTATCTCAAATATTTTATCCTCTGATTATTTTAATTTAAAATAATTTATTTTTATAAATAAAATTGAAAAATAACTATCTTTTTTTTTTGTTTTTCTTTCATTTTTCTCTCATTCCAAAGTCCTAACGCGCAAAGTTTTATTTTTTTATTTTTCCACTTGCCCAATCATACATCTATTTTCTTCATTCCTCCCAGACACCTTTAAAGATTTGGGAAAGAACAAAGAAGGTGAAGTAAATGACAAATCAAATGGCTTTCAGTCAAAAACTGAAGAGAAGCTTGGAGTCAAGTCAAATAGAAATAAAATATTAAACACGGCCAAATCAAATCTCCTCTTGATCACCCATTATTTTCTCATGAAGATAAGGCCAAATCAATATTATTATCAAGCAAAACCTAAGAAGAATAAATTTTTTCTATAAAAAATTATATATTCAAGTAAATGTCAAATTACTAAAAAAGAAAAAATACAATTGAGCTGTATTATTTTAACTTTTTGATTCTAGTGTATGATAATGATTAATTATATTGATAATCAATACATATTAGTAATTATTTAATAATTAAGTATTTAGAAATTTGAAAAATATGGTGCGAAACCTTCGGATGTCGTGTTGAATACTTTCTTTGTGGTATAATAAAATAAGATTATTATCGAAATTGTTAATATTACCAATGGCTGGAAATTTTGAGCTTTGAACCCCAACTTAAATGGTGCTACAAAGTTGGAAGTGAGGGGGGAGATGCATTGAAACAACAAAGGAATTTAGTCAAAAAATGAAGGCGTTCCTAATAGTTTTCATCCTCTAGCTTTCCACCCTTGTTATTTTCACTGTTCCTCCCTCAGCTCGAGCACTAGTTGCCCAAAGGAAGAGCGATTTCATCAGTAATTAATTCGTACAAGATTTCCTTTCTCTTCTCCTTCGTTTTCTACAACATATATGTCGTTCAATATATATATATATATATATAATAAGTTTAAAATTCAGAGCTTAATTTAATTAGTTTATGAAAACATATTAAAGAGGAGATATCTAATAGATTTGGAGTTTGAATTCTAATATCTATTAAGAGATGTTCAGGACAAGATAAAAGAATAATAAAAAATCATCTTTTTTATTTTGAATTCAATAATATTAAAGATGAATATCTTTTCAAAATTTTCAAAAGCACAGTTGTAAAGAATGATTAATAGAGATGATATTTTATATTTGAAGATAATTATTAATTATCTTTAATTCTTTTAAAATTTATAATGATTTAAAATCCGTTTATATTTTCATTATGACATCTTTTATTAAAAAAAAATATTATCTAAAGCTCGATTTTATTAGCTGAAGTTTGGTTTTGTAATTTAAAAAGAGTTGTGTTGATTTTTGCAGGAAAACAGAGCTATGAAGAGCCAAGGCCAGAGCCAAGACCATTGCCAAGTCCCAGGTGTAGGTAAAAAATGCAAAAAAGGACATTGATGGAACCCAACCCAAGGAAAAGCCATGAATATGAGGCTAAATGAACAAGTTATTACTTCCTCATCTTGTTGTCCATGCCAGCATGTGTTGTTTGCACTTTTGAATTGCAGTTTGCAGTAGTATCATTGTTAGAAGCAGAGCCTGCCATGTTTCTAGAGAATAATAACAATAATAATAAAATTGTTGGAAATAAAACTGTTTTAGAAGACTGATGAACATCAGCTTTCTCTAACATTGCCAATGAAACACCATTTTTCTAAGGTCAGAAAATCTAGGTTGCTTTGATTTTTTTGTTTTTCTTTAAATATTAATGTTGAACATTTTCGATAATATGTATGGAGATAGATTCTCCAAAAACTATCCAAATACATAAAAAATTTTAAAAAAAATTATAATTATCTTGACATATATTTATATCGAACACATATTTATATCTGATATTCACTTTTGAATCTAAATAACGTAGTATAAAATCACACCTTTTGCTGCAGATTTAGGCTGCAAATGAAAATCAAACTAAATCAAACCAAACCCTAATTATTTTCACCGTGGCAAATTTAGATTTTTGGTAAAACTTGACCTTTCCAGCAACAATGAAGACAAATTTGCTTTCATTTCGGCCTTTTTGACGAAGAAAATACCCACTTCCATCGTATTTCGCTCAAAATATAATTAACAACCAAAAGTCGTTGAGGCTCCATTATATATATATATATATATATAAGAGTTAAAAGTTGCTTTCAATAAAGATTCAAATCCATAGAGTTATTGAAGAAAATGCAAAAAAAAAAAATCAGAAAGTCTTCCACCATACAGACAGCTTCAGCCCAATTTTATTACTGGTGTCAATTTGACTAGCACAATTTAAAAAAAAAAACATATTAATTGCATTTGCTTGTAATGTTTTCATTCTTCAACTTAGGTGATTAATGTTTAAGTTTTTTTATTTTTGTTATTTATTTCTGTAAAAAAAAATTTAACAAGTAATAAAACATGGCAGAGCCGAAGAATATAAATCCTTATAAGTTCAAAATAAACAGACAAGAACGGCACTAAAACATATCAAAGAGAACAAACACCCATAAACTGACAAAACCATATATATATATATATGTATATATATTACTTGCACTTGGACTCATCATATAAGTAGTAGAATTTGATGGAATTCGGATAGAGATCATAAATATT
>JBBYHL010000020.1:7814438-7827660 GCA_038381835.1 Adansonia madagascariensis
AGAGAGAGAGAGAGAGATGACTGGATAGAGTTAAAAGAGAACTGAAAATTGCACCATTGTGAGAAGATGTTACTGGAAGCAAACCTCATAAAGATTGATCTCTTCATCAGGAGCATACCCTGCCATTTTGTTTAATTTTGATAAAATTTCCATTGGCTTGCCTGCACTTTTCACAAACAGCCTTCCCACATAGCTGACGCAACACAAGGATAATCCCATATAAGATTTCACATAATTTAGCAGAAGACAAGGAAATGCACAACATGAGACAACTTACCGAAGCTCTTCTTTCTCAGGATCATAGTGCTTGAAGAAAAGTAAAATATCTTCCTTTGTCTTATCTGGTGGAGCAATTGGGCGTAAATCCTGAACAGTAGCGTTAAAGATCATGATGATAATACAAGAAGACCAAAAAATTATCAAGGGGAAGGGCGAAACTGGAGAAAAGCTCATATTGCTTTTACAAGATTCATAACTAGGACTTGCCTAAAGAATTAATGGAGCCAGTTAAAAATCTCACTAGCTTGTATTTTAAGGGCAGGTAAGTAATTCTACAATGGACATTTGTGAAGCTTAAAAACTTAGGGTCTGATGCCTAACTTCTATATCTTTCTAACTCCGACAACAGACAACTTTTTGCAACCACAAATAAAACCTGTACTTTTGGATCTCTTAATTTTATTTTTGGGGTTAAGGATGAAGATCCTGAATGAGATGAATGACATCACTAGACAGAAAATTTAAGAAATGGAAAACCAGATTACCAGTCCAAGCTCAATTTCCAGGAACAACTTTAATTCTGCATTCTGAACCTTATTTGATACCTCCCGCAATGTTCCAACCTGAAGTGAGGAAAGTAACAATTAGGCACAGAGTTAGATCTTTGTTCCCCCCAAAAAAAGGGTAAATTCAGCATATATTCCGGCGTTTTTGTAGTTTTTTTCATGGGAAGCTTACTCATGTATAAATAGATATTCATTAAATACGGGGGGAGAGAGAGAGAGAGAGAGAGAGAGAGAGAGAGATGAAACAATATGAATGAAAAGGCTAGCAGGATGAATGAAGACAACCAGTTAAAACCAAACAATGCTTAACAAGAACTGAAGCTAAAACTAGAACAAATACTCCTGAAACAAGACTTTTGAACCAAAGCATATAAAAATTGATGCTGAGGAATATTACAGATTGTGTCTCCTCCAAAGGTGTCAATGGTCTGTTTGGACGGTATGTATGATTTTGACGCTTGGCCCACAACCAGAAACGTTGAAATTGCACTGGTATGCCAAATTCTTTAGCAATATCTTCCTGCATGCACCAGCATGGTAAATCATGAACAAAACCATGTAAACAGAGGATAAAACTATTACCATAAGCACCAATTAACACACATACCTTAAACGCATTGAAAGTTTTCTGCTTCTGAACACGAAAACTCCTGACTTTATCATGATCCACAAGATCAAAATATATGTCCTTCCCAATCTGCTCTGCAAGATCAACATCTCGTGCAACCTAGACAATCATATAGCTGTGAGAAAGTACTCTCAATAATGCCAAATCCAGTCACTAAATTAATGACTCAAACAGAAACCTTTATAATAGTGTAAAGGTGTGCCTCTGCCTTCTCTTTTTTCTTATGGTCCTTCTCTTCTTGTTCTTTCTTCAACCTCACCTGTGAACATTATAAAAGACAATAAATAATAGATTGTGATAAAGAAAGGGATTGGAAATAATTAACAGTAGATACAAGTATAACTCTTAAGACAAAATCACAGAGTAGACTACTGAACCTCAGTTTCAAATCAGCTTGGTAAGAGGCTCATTTGTGATTGCTCTTGATGAAGCAACCCAAGAGACAATCATCTTGAAGCTCACTGATTTCTTCAAGCCAAGCTTGAGAAGAATACCACTCTATTCACTATGATTGTCTACTCCTAGTTGACAAACCACTTGAAATCAGATTACTAATTGTCCTTTAGGATCACTGGGCCACAAATGACCCAAGCTCAAACCTAGTTAGGTATTTGTTAATTTTTCAAGCGTAACTCCCTGCCTACCACATCTCTTGACTCAGCTCATTTCCAGCTCTAATATATTAATGATAGAATCTTACCCTAAGATGTTCAGCAATATCCTTCTCATCCACATTACATATTATCTTGTCTTTGTCACTTTCACGTATGTAGACCAGCATGTATGCATTTGAATATTTGGTAAATTTAAAAGGAGTATTATTGAATCCTGGATTTGTCTGTGGTAACTGTCACATCACAAGAAAGGTAAATTTGTCAAAATCATAACCCTGAAGATAGGTATAGTTAAAAGCAGAAAAGCTGAATACAAAAAGTCTAAAAAACAGTGCTTAAAAAATAGTACCTCTTCTTCACCACCATACTGCTCCTCTAATGCCCTTTTCATATCTTCTTTGGTTACTCTTTCATCATCAAATTTATACCTGAAAAGCACACAATGTCAAAATGAAGGGTGTATTGCTTCCACCACTCTAGGTTCCTAAGCATAGATAGCATATGCAAGCTGTAAACAAAGTACCTTAAATACAATTAACATTGGCTAATTTAATCGTCATGCAGCAGCCTAAGTATTCAACAGTCGATTCTTTTTTTGACAATAATTGATTAATAACCTATTTCATGTATTTTTTGCTTAGGGGAAATTTTATACGACGATATGATCCATACCATTGATCAGAAAGAGTCGGCCTGATAAATGCATAATAATGTCCACCATGTACTCCACCACTGTGAACAAGGACACTGTAACCAAACTCACAGATGTAAGCACAAGATTTTATTATAAGCATTAAAGAAAAAATAAAGTAGAATGTGCAGTCCATAAAAACTGTGCACAAGCACAACTTCAACTGGTGTGCATTTGCTTCTCCTCACTATCCTAGTGTAGGCAATTGCAAAGAGAACAAAGTGCAACTGTTGAGGACAGTTGAGGGGAATGTAACATAGAATCAGCATTCTCTTGCCTCTCTAATCAGGCACGTAACATGCCTCTATTCAAAATATAACAATTTTCGGACACAATAGCTTGATTCGATTATACCATCCTCTTTTAAATAGGTTCTTCACAAAGAAGACAGTTTTAGTCCAAGATCTCCTACATAGTTCAAAAGTCATTAGAAAAGTAATTTATCAACCTTAAGAGTTTTGGCGTACAGGGGAATATCAGTAATTATCTCTTATGCCACACTGGGCATAAAGTAATTGTCAATTGGGTCCCATTTTGCATTTAGTTATTGGGGCTTTAAGGCAGTCTTTAGTTAACATTAGTTGGGTATTATCACTTAGCCTAAACGCTTACAGAACTCTAATCCAAGTGGACACGTTAGAATTTGCCCATCTATATCTCTTTGCATTGAACAAACTTGGCAAAGTTGGATTTCATCAAGGATATGAATTATTTAGTGCTTCGAGAATGATGTGATTTAATGATAGTACTTCATTTTCTTTTCTCTCGCTACAGTTTAGAGATTTCAAACTACTGTTCATTGCTTCCAAGCAGCAGCCATAATTTGCTCTTTTCCAATTCAACTGCTAAAAGAAAATACTACGTAGATTTTAATGAATTTTCACCTCTGAGTCCTCTTTGAGATCAAATCTCTACTAAATCACACCCTAATAGATTTCCACCAAAATGTAAGCAGAAATGAAATACGAGCATACAATTTTTCTTACAATGAAGCCTGAAACAGATTCCGAACAATAAAAAATTCTAATCATAAAACCATTTATGTGTTACTACTTTAATAGTTTCAGGGTGTTGTCATATTACTAACGATGCAAATTCAGGAAGTATATATCAAAGATATCAAAGAAGTTATAAAAACATCTAGAAAGCATGTCCACCATGAAAATTATAAAAAACAAAATTTTGAAAGAACCAATAACAAAAAAAAGATAAAAGAAAATGGCAAGGTGTATCTAAATTTGATTATCCCTCAACTATCCACCAAGAGCAACTTACTCTAGCAACAAATTATCAGCACATGGAAATTAAAGAACACAGCCGAGACAGAATAAATGCTTAATGGTATAGGTACCTGTGAAGAGTGTAAAGATTGCGGACACTCCTATCAGCTTCTGGTGATAAGTATTTTCCATCATCTCGGTCAAGGTCTAGTTGCAAAGGGAACTCATAGCGGTCATTAATCTACATAATAAGTGGAAAATATTAGTTTTACAATTTGAATCCAGGATAAAGACAATACACTTAACAAACATCAGTACAAATCAATAAAAATATGCAAAAGAATCATGTAATGAAAATCTGCAAACAAAATACTGATATTTGTCAAATGACAGAAGTTGCAATAATGTCTCATTAAGGGAAGTCATCATATGCTGAAGACATCAAACAGTCATGATAGCGCCTCTTTTAAGCTTTTGTTAATAGATAGCATCCACTGTGTGTGTGTCTGTGTGTGTAATATCACAAAGCAAACTAATCATTGCATTCTGTTTGCTAAACAAAATGAAGAGGGCCAAGAAAGCCTATGAAGTTAGTTCTGACACAGAACATCATCAACACCATCCAACAAATACAACAGCTTCTAACATGAAGATGAAGAAAAATAGTCATTGTATTGTGCCAGATGAGTGGGTTTGAACCCCCTTTCCAAACCAAACAGGAAAAAAAAAATCTCAAATCATTTTTATATTTGAAATTTTATAGCCAAAACTAGCACAGAACATGAGAACAAATTGTGTGCTCATGATATCTGTTATTTTTCACAACAATCATTCGAGTGCAGTAAAAGTTAAACAAAAACGTAGAACTAATGGTTTCTACACTTTGGTAAAAAGAAAAATTATTGAAATGTATTAAGAACTAACAGTGAAGGCCCCTGGACTGCACATGCACCATTGATTAAAAAGAACCACACAGAACTAAGATGTTATAACTGCTGACCTTGACCATAGTGTCCCGCATAAAATCATATTCAAATCGTTTAAGCTGAAGTTGAAGGACTGGAGGGAAGTCAATGAACAAAACACCCTTCTTTGCATCCTGGAATAACATCATCCAAAATTCAAAGTGCAGTTATTTAACTAGGAAAAGATGTAACATAGTATCAGATAAAATGGACTGAACGCATAACAAAACAACAGTAAGAAAAACGAATGCTTGTGTCAAGAGAAAACTTCAAAGCTATTCAGATCCGGAAATTGCAAAACACAACATTTTGTTACAACCACGGTAAAAACAGCCACACATTTTGTTCGCCCTGGTCAAAATAGCAGCTCTTATACTAATGAACAATGATCTAAGTAAAGGTAAAATTGCTAGTAATCAAATGATTTGTAATGTATGCACAGATAATCCTATTGCAACTGTCTCAGAAGCATGAAAACTGATTTATGAAATTCTAGATCTAATTTATTCATGCTCATTGCAAATATCATTTAAAATCTTGCTTTTCGCAAATATCATTTAAAAATCTTGCATTTTGCAAATTACAGTAGAAGTTTACCTGCAATCCATATTGTTCAGCATGATATTTATTATCACCTTCAAGACGTTCAACTTCTACGTACTTGTCAAAAGAAGCATATACATCATGACAGCCTTTAACATCGAGCTGAAGATCTGGTACAGGCAAAAAGTAAATTAGCATAACATGGAAAATAAGACTCATAAAATCCCAACCAGCTGTTTCAGAAAAAGCTACCATAAAATGACTCCTTCCTAGTTGATTTGTAGTCCACATCAATGCACTCGATGTAGTTCATATGGTGCCCTTCAAACAACTGCTGTATGGTGCCCTCCACAACAGTTCCCTGGCGACATAACATAAGTAATCAAAATTGACTTCGGTTTCACATTAGAAAATACTCATGATTAAAGATCATTGAAGCTTTTCACCTTCATTTTATCTTCAAGTTTTTCACACAGAACCCTATTAAGTTCTTGAACATCATGCTGCATGAAAGAATCATGTGTGTCCCATCCAAAAGATTTGGTCAGCTCTTTTGTTGCAACACTGCTGTCACTGTACTGGAGTTTGTAAAATAAACTCTGCAGAGCAAGAGGGATGCTTCCAGATGGCATATCGTTCTCTGTTGTAGGCATATGATACACTGCCTGAAATATAACATCCTAAGTATTAAAAATGCTAAAGCAACAACACATAAGTTCACCAAAAGGATGGAGCATCATTACTTACCTTCCTAAAGTAAGGAATGTGATACAGAGTTTGGAGCAGAGAGTTCATGTAACATGTTGCTCCTTGATTTTTAAGTCCAACATAACCGGTTTCCTTCTTTGAGTCATATGACCAGTAATCAACAATTCTGCGGACAACAACCTCTGCTTCAACAATCAAACTGTCATTCACAAGATACCCCCTGCAAGGATCATATAACTCAACAAGGGGCATAAAGGATGTAAAACCCCAATCACTTTCTCGTGCATTAAACTGGTGCTGCGTGTCTGCAAAATCCAAGATAGGTAAGTTCAAATTTAATAAGCTTAAAATTCTCTCCGATTTTATGAAAAAATTCACATCAAGTTACCAAAAGAATAATTTTGAAAACTAAGTAAGGCTAGTGCACGACCTATAGATCCAGAATTTATTAAAAAAAAGAACTAGACAATTGTCAGATGCTTTAAATGCAAGGAAGGCATTGTGGTTACAAGAAGAAAGGGGATTATATCAAAGATCAAGAATCAAATACATTGTGCTGAGATTATTTTATAAAATTCAAAAATCTTAATATTGGGTCATGTCTCTTAATCGTCAGAAATGACAATGATATCAAGATCTCCATACTGAAACGTAGGGCATCATAAATGTATTATGTTTCTCTTCTTCTGACAAGCAATCAGATATGACCTGCCTTTCATTGCGTTAAATCCATATTAGACTGCTCATCAAAAGGTAAAAAAAAAAGCCAAACTTTTTAAAATGATGAAACAAAATCAGAAATGAGGATGTTCTTGTATTGATCACAAGAAAACAAAATTGATGCAATAAATCCAGCAACAAACTATTTTGATATTATAATACACAAAAAAGAACTAAAAAATAATTAAACTGTTAAATATTGCATAGATAATCTACTTAAGGGTAATACCTTTTCTGATAGAATATTTATTATGAATTTGATTCACTATGGCCAAGCTGAACTGCGCATATCTACTCCACCCATAGGGTAAGCTTGCCGAGTCAGCAACATCCAAATACATGGACAAATGATCCACATTGTTTCCCTTTGGAAATAGCAGTATTCGCCTAAGCAATTCCAATCACAAGTATCAAATCAACAATTAACATCGCCAAAAAATAGAAAGAAAGAAAGAACGAAAGAATAAATAGTAGCACAACCAACAAGAAGGGAATAAGAAATATACCATTTATAGCCACCGACAATGAAGACTTCAGAATAATGCTTTTTAGTGTTTAACCTAGAGAAGTTTTCAATCCTCCAAGTGAATCTGGATGACGGAGGATCCTCAACGGGTTGATTTTCCACAGTATTCGCAGTCTCGGGTTGCGCTACAACTGACAATCAAGATATAAATCACAAGGATCAAAATCAAATTAAACCCTCTCTTTTCAGTGTTACCCCAAAAAAAAATAAGTAGAAATTTTTGCGAAACTTGCATTGATATAAGCGAATCAAGAAATAAATTTCTCAAAAGAAAATAAAAAAGACCTTCCATCGGTTGGTGATTGTCGGTCAAATCAGACTGCGGGACGAGCATTTCCTCATCTTCTTGTTGCTAAAATAATCAAGGAAAAAATTCCAGAAAAAATTAAATCAGAAGACTCGGATCCATCAAGAAACCAAAATTGGAAAAAAAAAAAAAAGAAAACCTAAAAAATCCCCAAAAAAACCAATTAATCAAAAGAAAACAAATTAAAAAAAAAAAGTAAAAACGCGAGAGAGAGAGAGAGTACATCGATGGGGGCAGGGGTCATGACAGTCATAGCTATGAAATTGAGAGGTAAACTTTGAAGCTTAAGAAAAGAGAAGGAAAAAAAAAAAAAGAAAGGGGAAACTCGAAGAAAAAAAAATTGGGGTTTGATTTTATTTGGCGATTTTATTACAGTGAAGAGAAGCGACGAGAAAGAAAGGTCTTTCGATGGTCTTTATTTTTGGGAAATGGGTATTTTTGGAATTTCACTATTTTTTTGCACTTTCGAGTTTCATTGGTAAAATACATATACTATACGGACTTTTCGAATACGATGTATAATAATAATAACAATAATAACAATAATAGTTTGATAGCATTTGTAGATAAATGTATAAATAATTTTTTTTAAAAAAGGTTAAGTTTCCATTTTAATCCCTTACTATTTTCTAATCTTTAATTTAGTCCTTTTTATTGCTTTCCCATTTAGTCAAATATTTATAAAGTCGAAATAAAATTGTTAATTCTGCCAAATAAAAACAATTGTAGGAACTATAACCTTGAAACAATGAAATTCCGTTAATTTCACTTAAATATGATCCTCGCCGGATGATTTCAAGAAAAAAAAAAAAGACATTTTTATCAACTAAATTAACAACTAAAAGAAAAGTTTTCTATTTGGGATTAACTTGGTAAATTACAACATAGATGATGACGATGATGATGATGATACGATGAAGACAATAATAATAACAATTTTCTCTCTATAAGTAGATTTATCTCAGGGATAATGTACGAGTCTAACTCAAATCGAAACAAACTTCAATTTTTTTTTTTAATTTCAGTTGATTTAATTTGATTTATATTATCATTTCTTTAATAAAAATTATATTTGTTTAAATATATATAATATATTATTGTTATTATAATATATTTTTAAATTTTTGAACATTGAAACAAGTTGATTCAAATTAAACTTTATAAGGGAAGGAAAAACTTCAAGCTATAATCCGACATATAAACAAATGCTTTTAGTTGCAAGCATGTAACATTCCTTTATTTCTTCAATATAAAATTTAGAAAATGTCGCATAATTTCCTTCCTAATTTTCCCTTGCTTCAACTGACAAGAAGTCAAAAGAAAACTTTTAAATGAGGTTTGTTACTTTGATTAAACAACTCCGTTAACACTTTTTCCTGGGTGAGAAATATGACCTGAAGTGTTAAAATTAAACTAAAATCTAAAGATAATTCTAGAATAATTCAAAAAGAAAAAGAGATAAAAAAAATAGTCAATCAAAATAGAAATCATAACTATTTATAAATAATTATTTTGAACAAATAGTGTGGGTATATATATATATATTATAATTCCAAAAGAATTCAGCCACAAAAACGCTTTAATTGTTTGAAGGAACCTACTTTGGTCTAAAAGGTTTAATAGCTCAATCAAGCTCCTTTTCAAAGCTTAAAGGATCATTCATATCTAGTTATTTGATAGCGAGATGAAAATACTTAACCCTAATTAGATATTGCAATGCAAATTCTTTTAGGCGAAACAAATACCTGAAAACCGAAAGGTCCGAACCCGACCTTTCTAACCAATCAGGCTAGATAAGGGTATCCTTTCAGTAGGGATGCACAAGGCTCCTCTCCACTAATAGTTTCCGAAAATGTTTGCATCTGCAACTGTGAAGTTTGTTTTGACACCGATGGGACAAAATAAAACCCCATCCATAACAAAATTGATCTAGGATCTACTTGGAAGCCCGGTTGGAAACACACACCCCCCCCCCACTGCACCGGGGGTGCCATTAGGCATGTATTGCAATAACAGTAATGTTTCTCTACACGTATCCGTTCGGTCTCACTGGACTCTGCGTGGATCTCTTCTGCATGCCTGCTTCATAATGTTGAATAGCAGCATCTAGAGCCTGCACAAGTCACATACAGCAGGAGCGAAGTTCAGGAAATAGTTAAACCTAATCAAAACAGATCCGACCGATAATGCCATAATAGGCATTACCCGTGGCTTCAAACTGGATGTATTGGAGCTAATTTCATGCCGTAGGATATGAGTCGTGACTGCACCTGCATATGCAGCTAATACCATCTGCCCATTACGCTAATGAAAGATCTTTCTCTTCATTTAATCTAAGGTTAAATACACCAATGGTGCCTGTACTATATTACTTTTCCCAATTAAGTGCACATAATTAAGAAAAATGTCCAAATAGGTACATATACTAAAGGTGTCCATGGGCAAGGGCAGGCCGAAGCCTGAAAAAATTTTGGATTCTTTGCCCAAACCCATTTTCGGCCCGAATCACCCATATTACCCATATTTACTGTTCATAATAAAATAAAAAATTTTAAAAATTATTTTTAAATTAATATTTATATATTTTATAATTAAATTTAAATATTTTTTAAAATTATTAATTATTAATTCAAACCAAGCCAAGCCAGCCCAAACCAACAAAAGGCCTGTCCAAAGCCGGACCCATGAGGTTCAAGCGAGTAGCCCGACCTATGGACAAGTCCAACCTGTACTATCATTCCCGCCTGACACATGGACAGGTCCAATCAACACTATCATTTCATCGAAGTACTTCACATTAACATCATTAAATAAATGCTGATGCTGCAAGTAAAATCCAATCAGATTGTAACATATGTCAGAAAGCCACATCATCAAATTTTAAAAATGCAAAAACATATTAAAATTAAAATAAAATTAAATAAGAATATTTTTTCTTTTATAATGACGTGGTATTTTTGCCATGTGTCACAATCTCACCGATGCTAATGCCACATCAGCATTTTTTTAAACGAAGCTACAAGTACCTATTTAAACATTTTTTAAACGGATATACGAATTGTCAGGTCTTGCACTTGAAGTAACAAATAAGAGAAGTTCTCACCTGATGCATTGGACGAACAAGAAGGGAAACCTGATGCCGAAGGTCTGACGGGACAGATCCCTTAATCTCCTGGAATTTTATGGGGAAGCTTACAAGTGATATTGCCAAACTGGCAAAGCTAATTTTATCCAAAAGAAAAAAAACTAGCAAAGCCAAAGCATCTTCTACCAATCATCTAAACTAATGATGCTAAGGCATCACGCAAGCCAAGACAGCAAGAAATGAGAGGATGAGATGGGTACTGATGGTTAATTAGACAACATAGCTGCAGAAAGGGTAGAATCAAACAGAACCAAGCCTACTAAATGCTAGTTAAAAAAATAATTGCACCAATTCAGAACTACAAGGACGATACTGTTATTAGCTATAGACATAAGCAACCATGAAGATGGGCACTAAAACAGAGATAAGAAAGTTAAGTGAACAAGAAAAACTTTTTTCCAACAAATTTACCTCTAGCTTTGGATAGATATTTGACATGGCATCCTTCAGTCTATTTACCTGTATACAGTTACCGAATGAACAGCAATTCGAAATGGTAAATTCTGAAAAATCTAGAATCAAGAAAGTCAATCATATTAATGCTTTCAGTTTTGGCCATCATTTGCTTTCAGGACAATGGTCCTAACAACTGAATACATGGTTTTTCCTTGGAAAATACTCCTTAAAAACAGCCTTGCTTCGAGTTTGAATAAAGAAGTTTCTTTCTAACACAATTTTTTCTTTCGTTGTGACTTTGGGTGGGTGTTTCTATACTTGTACGCAGGATGGAAGGAGGAAGGTGAGGACTAACAAAACCATTTTTAAAAATTATTTAAAACTTGAATCTCCGTCCTTTGACAGGAAACATCACTAACATTCAATTAATCACATATTCTACCAGCTCCTGGTTTCTTATAACTTAAACATGTAAGAAAAAGTGAAGCATTTACCTTTGTACAGAGGTAAGTGGTGGTGATAGGATATGATGCCCAAAAATGTCTGAGTAGTTCAAGGATTGACGTCCAATGCTGGAAACATTGAGAATTTTTCTATGAGCAAAAGATTGCAAACCAAAATCTGGAAATAAAATTATCAAATTAAGTACAAATAAAAATAAAATTTAAATAAAATTGCACAGCTTAAGGGTTAAGGCAAGTGGATAACGCTCCGGAATTATCAACAAAGCAATCATGCCTGATATCCATGGTATAATACCAATCACAATAACAAAGAAATCTCACATGCAATAGTTCCTCTTTAGTTTTCTTCGGCAATCTGTCCAGAACACTCTCATGAGGATTTTTCCCCATATGATATTTGGTAGTAGAGATACTACTGGTCAAAGCATCAAAAACCTGCATCATAAAGTTTCACTGTTAGTTATTATCTCCACCACTTTCCATTATGGACCAGAATATTAACAAGAACCATGAAGAAATTGCTGCTACTTGATGAGCAACTTCGGGCTTGAAAATTGGTTCTTTCAACCCCATAGCTTTGATCAAGGAGATGGACTCTCTCAAAGAACCATACACCTCCTGTGTGCTCAAACTGCATTTTATTTGTTCAGTTCCGCCAAGGGCATCTCCAGAAATTCTAAGTGCATTAGCTTGTTGAGAGTCAAAATAGTCTCGAGGATCCTGGTTTTTGGGCACAAACACATAAAACATCTACCGAAAAGTGATCTATTAAAACCACATGATCACAGGAAACTCACCTTAATGCAAAGTGGTGCTAGTGGAAGATTATTTGATCCCTGAAGATCTTCTATTTCAGTCATCCTTGATACCCTGTCTAACCTCTCTTGGCTTGAACCCCCATCGGATTCTCTGTTGGTTGATGATACTAATAAAACACTAGAATGTAAGTACCCATTCTACAGCATAAAAACACAGTTGTTAAATGAACTAGGGCAAAACCATGCTAACCCTGTTTTGACTGAGCAAGCGCTTCTGCAACAGCCCTTGTGTCTTCCAACTCCACATCTACATTCAAATTCAGAGAATAGATGCAAGTTAATGAGACATATCTGTTTTCAAAATGGAAAATTATACATCGAGTATGCCAAAAGAACAAGCCATTACTAAACAAATACATATATATATATATATATATATATATATATGGGAAGAAAACAACTAAATTCTGTAGCGGTAGATAACATAAATTCAAGGGAAAGCCTTTACCTACAGCTCTTCCCTCAAGAACAACTGCAGCATGCCGGTTAATATCTTGGGATAGAGTTCTTTTGTATAGCTCATTTTGTGATTCAGTCATTTCCTTATTACCATCACGATAGATTCCATAATCCTGCACATTAAGAAACATTAAACAGATATTATTGGGGAGGGGGTGGAGAAAACACAGAGAAGGGCAATAGAAATAAGATATTTGCCTAAAGTTGAGACTATAGTACTCATCCACTACAAA
>JBBYHL010000020.1:7994104-8004837 GCA_038381835.1 Adansonia madagascariensis
GGCTGGTATTGATTTTGTTACCGCTGATCAGTTCTCAACTCAACAGTCAACTCTTATCTTAGAACCCTAATCAAAGGTAATTTTTTTTTCCTTTTTCCTCGTTTGCTTCTTTGATCTGATTCCGTTGCTAAAGCATTCCGAGAAAAAGTAAGAAAATGGTGAACATTTGAATTTGATTTGAAGCTATTTCACTCCATTTTCGTACTAATTTCTAATATTAGCTTAATTATTTCAAATTTTCAATAAATTATGTTACTTCATTTAGGTTTTTAATGCTTGGCAAAGTCTCGATTCAGGATTCCACTAAAGCATCATGGTATCAATTTTCTAGGAATTTGCTTCTTTTTTTTTTTTTTCCCTTTTAATCTTTTACTTTCGCAGAAGAATATTTATGAAGAACTTGTTTATGTTTTTTTGTTTTCGTTGCAGAATTACCTAGTTGGAGCTTTCAAGCCGCCGTGTAATGTTTTCATTTCGTTTGCAGATGGAAGAAGCCGTAAGCAGGTATATCTTGTTTCTAATTGCTATTTCTTTTTCCCTAGCTAATTGCAAATTGATAAAATTTTAGGTAAATATGCATTTAGAAACAAAGAAAAATGTATGTTTATACTTTTGCATACAATAGATATGTTGGAATTGATGTTTCATTTTACTCAACTTTTCGTTTTTAGTCAGTTATGATTTTGCTTTATATTAAGCGAATCGAATTGGAAGAGAGGTGAATTAACCAAACTGAAATAATTTTGGTTAATTCGGTTGAAAACCGATTAACTGAATAAAATTTACTTTACAACATTTTTTTGATACTTGACCTTACATATCCAACCAAGGTACCAGAAAAAGCTAATTGTACTCGATTTCTAATGATATATCCATCCAAAATCCAAAAACTAAGCATAATAAAGCTATAATAATATTCAAATATCAAATTCAAACATACTAAAACAACAAAGAAAAAAGCATAAAAAGTCTAGGCAATATGGTTAATTCAGTTAATTTCATTTAACCAAATTGAAGTAACTGATAACCGAAATTCTCCAAAAGCCTTAAATAATTCCGGTGGTAGACTGATTACCCAAAAATATTTGGTTTGGTCGGTTAATTAGTTAATTATTTGTTACAAAATTGTTTCACTGTTTGTTTAGCATGCAAAAATATACGTATATAGTATGTATTCTGTTGGCTTTGGGCTCATGTAGTTGTTCCTCCTGTTTTTCTTTTTCCTAATGTGGTGCACTTTGGTAAACAGTTGTTGTCTGGAGTTTTGTATGGGATGCTTTACTTTTATATGTGGTTGTTTATTTGGGCATTTTATCTTCAAATATGCTCTTCTTACATTAATGTTACTATGTAGGTTCCACTGAAGAAGGAAAATGGGAAAACAGTTATGGTTGCTCTATTCCAGAGCCAAGAAAGTATTGTAGGAGAGGTAATGTCTTTCGTGTTGCCATTTGAAACTTATGATTGAGTTTATCTGCTTATTCTATCCAAACCAATTCTTTTATTGTTTGCGGTCAAAACTGTACGAGTGATTTCACCTTTTTTACTGATACTTCAGGTTGTTATAGAACCAATACATGGGAAGAAGGTTGAACATAATGGTGTTAAAATTGAACTCCTTGGTCAGATAGGTGTGCTTCATTTCCTTGTGTCTTTCACTTTAGGTCTGCCATGTGACTATTCGCTGGGCATATCTATATAGCTGGTAGCTGCTATTACTTTGTATTCTTTAAAAGTTGCATACATTTTAGCATGAGTCAATCTATAGTCCTGCTTGTAATTAAGTTGTTATTCTTGTTGTCATAGTTCAGTCTGTTTTGAACTTTAAATTGTTCTGTAGTGGTTCTTGGTTGCCAGAGTGTCTATAATGTATAATGTTGAAAAGGATGATCCAAATATGTAGTATGATGCCACTACACCTGGACCATGACATTCTTTCTTTCTTATTTGCAGAATTGTATTTTGATAGAGGCAACTTCTATGATTTTACTTCTCTTGGTGAGTGTATCTGACCATAAAAGAAAAGGCTTAACAAGTCTTTAATCAGCAGTCTTGCATCCTTGCAAGTTTTATATTCGTTTTCCAAGGGATCCTTTCCCATTCTTCCCTCTTTCCTTCTTCCTTGTCTGGTTTGGGGTCTCATGGTGTGGAACATTTATTATCTGTTGCTCTTCTATTGATTATTATGGTAAGTTGCTTATAAGTTTTCCGTAATTTTCACTCTTTGCTCTGCAGTACGTGAACTTGACATTCCTGGTGAATTATATGAAAGAAAGACATATCCGTTTGAATTTTCTACAGTGGAGATGCCATATGAATCATATAATGGAGTCAATGTTAGGCTTAGGTAGGCTATTCATTCTTTTCTTAATTGATTTTTATTATAATTTTTTTATGTACCTAGAAATTATCATCTTTGTGAGCAATATCCTCTTTTAAATGTTACTGTGCTTGTTTTAGTTATACCTGTCATGCTGGAGCATGAAGCACATAAGCATATTTTTGGTTGTTGTAGCTTTGTTGGCTTAATCTTGATTTCAATAGTGCTTAGTTTTCTTTGCAGAATTCAATTAATTGGTCGTGATTGACGTTGAGTTGAAAGATTATCACCATTTACTGACGGAATATGCAATGATATAGTGATCAAGTATCCATTAGCATAGGATATGAATGAAAAACTGACCTATCTGAACTTCATTGCAAACTTGTAGGTATGTACTGAAAGTGACAATCAGTAGAAACTACGTCAGCAACATTGTGGAGTACCAGGATTTTGTGGTAATGTGTTTTGTATAAGCACTATATGGAACTATTATGCTTTTCTACTTGAAAATATGATTTGGATTGCAATGGTATTGTCATAATATCTTTGTTTTTCAGTCTCCTTTTAACTTTTGAATATTGGTGCATGATTTGACTCAGATTATGCGAGAGCGATGTCATGTTACTCAGTTCAGTACTTTAATGTAACCGTCCTAGAAGTTAATATTATGAACTTTCACACCTAGATCTCTTTTATCTTTGTAGAAAACACGGAAATTGATTTTATTTGTTTGATAGACTGTTATAGATGAGCAACACTTATAGACTATAGTTTTCATATCGTAAACTGGCTGTGGCTAGTGGGAAGGTATCTTACCATATTTATTTAAATGCAATTACCGTTATGTTTCATTTGAAATATTCTGCTTTGGCTGATAGTACTTCATTGCGATTTACACTGTTGTACACTTCATACAAGTGCTTTTTTTTTTTTTTTTCTTTTTCAAAATTTCCCAATACTTCCCTGTATTTGAAGGTACTTGAGGATCATATCCCTATACCGATGTCTGGATATACGTTGGACACTAGTACTTTAAGAAAAATGACGAATCAAAGCAACATAAGTTCTCTAAGACGGGTTCCCATGAAGTTTTATCATTTATATGATGAATTTATTCCTACCCTAATCATAAGTTTTACGCAGAGAATTCATTGTGATAATGATTGTCAAAATAAACACCAATCTTTGATCCCTATGCTGACTTGAGTGCTATCATGAATATGAATTTTGAATTTAGAAAATAAATTAAAACTATAAGTGATATATCTAATTTACTACATAGGCATTTTGTATTCATCTTGGACCTCAAGACCTTGGAAAAGGATAAAGCTGCTTATTGTTTAAGACTCTTTCTCCATGAGGTGTAAACTAGGGTATATTAATATTTGATGGTCTCTCCCCTTTTCTAGCATCTGCAAATATACTCAGATCTCAAGTTTTGTTTTCCTTTGCTATTTAATCCTCTAAATGCACCACCATAGCAAGGTGTAAGGATTTTCATTTACTTCACATCCATTCTATATCTTCCTATCTTGTAGAAAGTTTTCTTGTTCAGTTAGATTACCTAGATTAAGATTATGGCATAGTAGATTGAAATTTGTTCTATTATTTATTTATTTTTGAAAATTCTCTCTTTCAGGTTCGCAACTATACTCCGCCACCGTCAATCAATAACAGTATTAAGGTAAGGAAATTTCCTTTTATTTCCTGATGCTTATTTGTTTCGGCTAACTGATGAAATTTATATTAAAATATTTCCTTGAAACGTATGTGTACTTGTGTATCAAAAGTGGCTTCCGCGTGTCTTAGTGCTCCAATAAAATTGCTTCTTTTATTCTGTTTTTGACCACATGATGTGCCATATGCCTAAATCCGGGTCATTCTTATTACAGTTCTTCTTACAGAGATATTTCGATTAGTCCGTTTACAAATTACGTTGTGCTTATCTCCCATACTAGTCCCTGACATTCCTTATGTTAAATTTTTATGAAAGTTGTTGGAACAACTTTAAAACTTTTACCTTGAATCGTTTCCTTGGTGATTTAATGGTTGATATTATATACCAATTTTGATGTTTTGGAATTTCATATCGACTTTATTTGTTTGTATCGATGGTTCATCTAGATGGAAGTGGGAATTGAGGACTGTCTACACATTGAATTTGAATACAGTAAAAGCAAGTAAGTCAGTTAAAGTGCATTTCTCGACAGGAGTTTGTATGAAATCCATTCAACTTACCTTACGTAAGTTGGAAAAATACTGATGTTTTTATATCGGATTTCAAAAACAGGTATCATTTGAAGGATGTCATTATTGGCAAAATATATTTCCTTCTCGTTAGAATTAAGCTAAAAAATATGGAGGTTGAGATCAGGCGTCGAGAGTCTACTGGTTCGGGTCCTAATACATATGTTGAGACCGAAACCCTTGCAAAATTCGAGTTGATGGATGGTGCTCCTGTAAGAGGTACCTTAGCAAACTTTTCTATTTCTCACCAAATTTTGTAGCTTTATATTTAAACTTTCATCTTTTTAATGTCGCAAATTTAGAATTCTAGGCTGATATCTGAGATTTTCCGTGGAACAGAACACTTACACAACCATGCTTTACTATTTGTATTGCGTCACTGTTCAATTGGTTGAACTATTACTTTCTAAAACTATCTCCATGCTAGGATGATATTTCGATCTATCCACGAGCTAGGTACTTGCCAGTTCCAATGAGCCTGGCTTGAGCTTGGCTGGGCCTGGAAAGAGATTTTAGTAATCTGGGCTGGCCGGAATTGCTATTCATTTAATAAAAATTACTTTTTTATTTAAATTTAATCATGAAAATATTAATATAAAATAATATTTTAATATTTTAATAGTTGTAAATAGGGAAATGGACTTTCAGTGTTCGGTATTAATTTTAATATTAATATTAATATAAATAATGAGCTTTCCATCTAAACTATGATAACATAATATGCTATATTCAGCTTTGATTGGGTACTTTTTATGGAGTCATGTAGACTTGGCATTCATATATTCGTATCCTGTTCATATAATTTGCCATATCATAATCACATCATGTCTAATATTATGAGATCTATTCATGGACTATATTGAGGAAATTGTCTAACTTGAGCTATTACATTTTATGGATATGCTTTTACAGGCGAATCCATTCCGATCAGACTCTTCTTAAGTCCATATGAACTGACACCAACATATCGAAACATCAACAACAAATTCAGCGTGAAATACTATTTGAATCTTGTTCTAGTGGACGAAGAAGATCGCCGGTACTTCAAACAGCAAGAAATCACTATTTACCGGCTTCTTGAAACTTCATAATACATTTTTTTTTTCAAAGCTGGATGAGTTACTTTTTCTGGCCAACTGATAGTGGAAGATTGTACGCTTAAATATTGGCCTCATTCCTTTCCTCTATGATCTGCAACCATTACAAATGAGCTGATCTTTGGAGTTCATTTATTCATCAAGAACCTATGGAATGGCAAGTGATTACTAATCCAGGTTTGTTCGTTTGCTTTGGCCTTTTTCAGTTGCTCAGAAAGTTGGCTTTGCGTATTCAGCATTTCTTCTTTTCCCTTTCTTTTTCCAGTTCTTTAATCTTTATTTATGATGAATAAATATTGTTGTGCTCCTATTTTACGTCACCATATGTATCTGTTTCATACATCTGTCTTTTTTATTTTTTCTTTTCTTGGCATTATCTCGAGTCTGACAGTTTTTCATGTTTCTAAATATATAAATATCATATACTATTTCATGCATCTTTTATGTCACTTTTAGTTTGATAATTGTTCGCTCCTCTCCCTTCGGGATTTTATGAAAAAAAAAAAAATCAGCTTGTGAGATTTATTTACCAACTAAAATTTTAAATGAGCTCTCATATATCATTAATCATGCATTTCTTTATTTATTTTTATTTTTTTACTCTATTTTTTAATTAGAGAATGATGAAAATTTATTTTAATTTTATACTTAATCTTTAATTATTTATAAAATTTAATTTAATTTGAATTAAATTATATAATAGTTTGATTCAAGTATATGTTAAATATTTTTAACTACTCTTTAATTCAATTATTTATATATTAACTTTGAGATAAATTTATTAAATTGATTTTATTTGAAAAAAAAAATTAATGGTAAAAAAGTTGATATAAAAACATTCAAAGCTTTAGACAAAACAAGCTAAGAGTTCATTCAATGCTGGAGGAATCTTTACAAAGTTACAGTAAGTATATTACAACTTATCAAAAAGAAAAAAGGAAAAAAAAAAAAACAAAAAAAAAAGAACTCTTTAATGGGTAGTTTATACAACAACTAACAAATACTTGGCATGTTCTCAATTTATCATAATTGAAATTTTAGTGTAAAAGGGTAAACCAAACCACGGCATTCCATGGGGAATCATCCATGTTTTCCGATACTAATAACAGGAAGAAACCATGGCTGCTCCCACGTACAGACGATAAAGAAAAGAAAAAGAAAACAATCTGGGAAGCAAAAAGACAGGAGGAAAAAGAAATGAAGTTATAGAGCAGCCGAGGAACATTAAACAACAGCATGGACAAAAGGATCAGAGTCATTACCCTTGGAAACATTGGCCGGCATACGTTTTAGTTTACTTCTTTCATGTCCTCCTCGGTTTTCCAAACAACATCTTCGAGAGAGCTCGAAAGGTTTTTATAGAACTGCAGAGGTAAAACGACAAAACGTTTAATGGCCAGCAAAATATATTCAAACTATCAACTAAGTGACATCAGAACAGACAAGAAACTATCTGCAAGTAAATTGAACAAGGGACTTGAAAAGCTACCACAGTTTTTAAGAGCTTTATTTTACCAGTTTCGTATTCATTAAAATACTGTTTGAATCTAACTGTCAATTCAATGTACAAATATCTAAATATCTAGGTTGCTACGACTCTTCATTTTTCTGACATATTAAATGTGCCAATTGCCATTTAGCTAATAAACCTGTGGATATTGAGGTTCCACAAGCGGTACTTCCTATACTGTATTTGAAATGGTTGATAGAATTCCTTATGATATGCAATTGAAACAAGTTCTTGATAATGATAAGAAAGGGGGCTTGAATGCGGATGCTGCTCTTTTTTTATCGGAGGGGTTTGAGTTAGCCCCAAATAATCGTATTTCGCCCGAGATGAAAGAAAAGATAGGCAATCTGTCTTTTCAGAACTACAGTCCCACTAAGAAAAATATCTGATACCCATAATTGACACATTTTCAGACATAGGTATAGGGATATGACCCTCCAAATACAATTTAGAACAAATTAAACATACCTGTACTAGATATATATTTGAATCTAATATTCACACCAGAGTCCAGGGAACATAGAATAGCTCTATTCATTTTGTCCTCTAATATTAGGTTTGAGCTAGCAGATTAGAGCATATGTACATAAAGCTAGAACCTTTAATCATAAAAAGAAAGATCTTGACCTCACTGATCTGACAAACAACTTTTATGGTGAAATCATTGACACGTAAGATGCTCAGGTCGCTCTAGTATGCCATGGATATAATCTGAAGACTTTGCAGAATCGGTTTCGGTAATATACATGTCATTTACGTCCATAATTAGAATCTGATCATGCATTAAACAACCTCAAAATCCAACAATTATGATAGAAAGACAAGTTATTCGGCACTTTCCATCCACATTCAACCAACTTTTTTTGATGGAAAAGAAGCTCAATCCAATTCCATTGGCCATACGCAATCAGTCATAACGGGGGCAAAAGGTTATCTACTTTATAGCCAGAGATATGTTATTGCAGAACTCTCATCCGTAGTTCGTCCCAATTGGAAAAACAATAAAAAGGAAAAACAATATATTTAGAAAACGATAATTTCGTTATAATGAGAGAATTAAGTGGTGGTACCTTATGGAACTCCAATGTGTCACCCTTAGCCTTTCGCACCTCAACCATATGTAAAGAAGGTGCCACTTGAAATATCTAATTGACACAATAAAAGTTTAGATAATAAGTACAAAATATAAGCCAAGAAAAAAATAAAATGTTGCTGCAAGTTACCTCTGTCGCCACTTTAAGGTTGCCTTTCCTCCCAGCTTTCAAATTCTCGAGCCTCATCTACATAAAATAATAAGAAAAAAGCAAATTTGATATATAGATTCCGACAATTACCTTTATAGCATGCTTAAGATTCGATCACCTTGTAGTTTTTCTTGTGCACATCAAATCCGAGAGGCTTTGCAGCTTCCTCGATCTTATGGATAATCTCTTTTGCAGGACATTTAGATGTAAACCTTGTTTCTCTCTTAAATCCCTGAAGAAAATAGAACAACTAATAGTTATTTTAATATGAAACTCGATTTTCATAATTGTAAAAATTTTTTGAAGTTTGACGCTGTAAACCTTTTATAGTCTGCCTGCTAACCAACTATTTTTTCACAATTTAATCATGGTCTTAATAAGCCAAGACCTTAATTTCATTATATGATAATAAGTAAAAATAAATGAAAGTTTTCTTTATAGTTCCAGAGCTAGTAGTTTGAAGATATTATCCATTTTATGTCACAGCATAATACTACTTTTCAGAACTTGGAGACAGCCAGCATAATCTTAGTAGTAATCTTTCTCAAGCAAAGAGGCACTACATGTCAGCTTTTAAATCAATGAAATGATTTAGTGACAGCCAGTCCGGTTTCAGTTCATCCTTCAAAATGCGGAAGACCTTTTGACTATGTTACTCGGACTAAGCTGTGAGTGTCGAATAAGGGCATGCTCAATATTTTTTTTTTTCAAAATTTTCCATGTATTTCGAGGGTCTTTGGAGTGTCATATCCCTATACCCATATACGAGAATGAGTCGGACACGTACTTCAAGAAAAATAAAGAATTGGAGCAACATAGCCTTTTGATGCAATATTAGAAACATTTGATAATTTCATAACCCAACTTTATAAACTTCTAAAAACACAATTTAAGAAGGTAAAATCAAAAGCAAAAGAAGGCCAGAAAGTTATCAGTCTTGATAGACTAACAATAGCTAATAATATTCTATCTAGCATTGGACATTCTGTGCATGTCCTTTCTAATGATAATAAAGTCGTGTAACGGAAAGGTAACCATGACTCTTCGATAGTTAATAGAGACAAGAAAAGGAAAATCCTTTCGAAATGCAAACCTGTTCTGCATCAAACAGATTCTCAAGGTTTAACCCTTTTGACATAGAAATTAACTCAAAAGCATTCATAGCTGTTGGTTGTTCTTCTCTCTTTTCCGTTACATGGTGCTCCTGTTACAAACCAACAATGCGAACTTATTAATAAAAAAAAATGTTAAGCACCACCAAATAAAACAGCACTTGTATGCCGATGTCAGTTGTTCTATAACTTTGGGAAGGACCTCATCCGCTTACTTCAGAATCCTTAAAAACAGCTTCTACGTCATCTAAGTTCGTATCATCTTTCTCCTCGAACACAGGAGGTTTGTAATCTTTTTTAAACCATTCATCTTGCAAAATTTCAGGGATGGTAATGCGCTGAAATGCAGGAAAGAGATATGTTCGCATTAATATCATGCAAGTAAATGTCTACAGAAAAGGAAGACAAAAGTTTGCAAAGGCAAATAATTTCCTAACATTAAAAACCAACATAAATATGCATGGGTCCATCTATGCAGTGCCAAAATGCCACTCAAAGATTAGATAATGGAGCACTTATACGTAGTTGAAGCACTGATTTGGCCTTGGCAGTGCTCTAGATGCAGAGCTATATGAATAGCTGCTTTATCATTGAGAAAATGCGAGGGGAGGGATTATTTGACATGAACAACTCTTAGCAACTGTCACTATTTATTATTTGACCAAATCACCACTATCGAAAGTACCTTCTTTTATATACATATAGACAGTCAAATTCATTGGTGAATTTGATGAAAATTCGATCATGAGAAAGGATACGGAGGTATAGCGTGGAGTATGAAAACCCTTACATTGGGTGTAATGTACCTTTCCTTAGAAATTATATTCACAGTTTCAGACTGTGAAATTACATATCTGTCAGAGTGGGAACAAGAAAAAAGAGATAGAGCAGATAGAATTATATGTTTTTAATATCTATTTTGCAGATTTCTCAGACTTCATCTCCCACTCTTGTGTCCACTATCAACAAAAACGAGTTAAAACTATACTGCAAATGGAAGGGCAAAAGACAGAAGAGTAAAAGAACAGATTACAAACCTCACGGTTACATCACTAAGGAAACCATGTTTCAGGACAACACGTATTTCTTCACGGAATTGTTGCCCATAGGTAAATGCACATTCAACAAGACAATTTTTTGATTGGACATTCTTCTTTTTCATGAATAGAGCTTCAATTTCATCTAGTTTTAGAGGCTTCT
>JBBYHL010000020.1:8073380-8085777 GCA_038381835.1 Adansonia madagascariensis
AAGTTTGGTTTCCATCAAGACTCTAAGAGAAGGGATCTCGACTTTGATAGGCAATACAGCTTCCATCCCATAGACAATGGAGAATAGGTAGTGCTTGTGAAAGTGCAAACTGAGGTCCGATAGGCATGAAGTGCAAAGAATAGCTTCTCATGTAGTCTTTGTAAGCCTCAGCCATTTTTTTAACTATTTTTTTGATGTTTTTGTTGGCTGCCTCAACTGTCCCATTCATCTTTGGGCGGTAAGGGACAGAATTATAATGCTAGATCTTAAACTGAAAGCAGATCGCTTGCATTATTTTATTATTTAAGTTGCTTGCGTTTTCTATGATGATTTGGTTTAGGATGCCATATCTATAGATGATGTCTCACTTGACAAACTTATAGATGATCGATCTAGTGACGTTAGCATACGAGGTAGCCTCCACCCATTTAGTGAAATAATCGATTGCTACCAAGATAAAGCGATGCCCATTGAAGCTTTAGGGGTAACTGGCCCGATCACATCCATACCCCACATGGAGAAGGGCCCCAGGGTCGTCATGACGTGAAGTGACACTAGAGGGGCATTGATCTTGTTTGCATAGATTTGACACTTATGGCATTTTCGAGCATGATTGATGTAGTCTCTCTTAAGGGTTAACCAGTAATAACCCGCTCTCATGATTTGCTTGGCCATCCAATGTCCATTAGCATGTGAGCTATAAATCCCTTCATGAACTTCTTCTAAGATCCTTTTGGCTTCAAGAATGTTAACGCATCTGACAATACTTGATCGTGATTCTTCTTGTATAAGATTTTTTCATCAAGAACAAATCCTATAGCCAGTCTCTTGATAGTCTTTTTGTCAGTCTCGATTGCATGTTTGGGATATTACTGATCCTTAATGTAACGAAGGATGTCAGAGTACCATGATAGGCCATTTTTCTCTTTTTTCACACTATGACAATGAACCGGAGTTATATAGACACTCATCTAGATGGGAACAATGTCTGATTCTTTGTGACTTTAAACATGGATGACAAAGTAGCCAAAGCATCAGCTATTTGGTTCTTTTCTTGAGGTAAGTGTCGAAAACTAATATTATCAAATTCTTTCTTGAGCTCTACTACCAGCTTCCCATACTATATCAGCTTGGCATCACGAGTTTGCCATTCCCTTTTCAATTGGTAGATGACTAGGGCTGAATCATCGAACACATGTAATGTCTTGACATACCTTTTAATGGCTGCTGAAGCCCTATGACACAAGCTTTATATTCTGCGATATTATTCGTGCAGTCAAAATTTAGCCTTGCTATGAATGGGTAATGACTTCTGTCGGTTGACATCAATATTGCCCCAATTCCATGTCCTAGAGTGTTTAATGCTCCCTCAAAATACATTTTCTAGGATCAATCTTGGTTGAAGGCATTTTCATCTTCAAAAATGTACATTAGATCTTCATCTAGAAAGTCAAAATTTAAGGGTTCATAATCATCCACTCGACTTGCCAAAAAGTCAGCTATTGCACTGCCCTTGATGGCCTTTTGTCTGACATAGGTAATGTCATATTCAAAAAGTAGGACTTGCCATCTAGTTAGCCTTCCTGATAGTGCAGGGGCTTCGAATAGATACTTGATAGTATCAAGCCTTGCAATCAACCATGTGGTGTGATACAGCATGTACTGCTTGAGTCTCTTGGCTGTCACACCAAAGCATAGCATAATTTCTCAACTGTGGAGTAATTATACTCACATTCTTTAAACTTTTTTGCTTAAGTAGTAGATTGCTTGTTCCTTCTTTCCTGACTCATCATGCTACCCTAATACACAACCCATAGACTTGTCAAAGACTTCCAAGCAAAGGATTAAAGGTCTACCGAGTATCAGCGGTACCAACACTGGTAGGCTCAACAGATAATGTTTGACTTTATCAAAGGCTTCTTGACATGCCTCATTCCATTTTCCCAGATTTTGTTTGCGAATGAGCCAAAAGATGGGGTCGCATTTGTTAGTGAGTTGGGACATGAATCTAGCAATGTAGTTTAATCTCCCCAAAAAGGTTCTCACTTCCTTTTGGGTTTGAGGTGGTGGCATATCTTGAATGGCTTTGACTTTGTCTGGGTCAACTTCAATCCCTTTTTTACTAACTATAAAGCTTAGAAGCTTACCCAAAGTGACTCTAAAGGTACACTTGGTAGGATTCAATTTGAGTTAAAATTTTCATAGCCGTTCAAAAGGTTTTTGAAGGTCTGTGACATGCTTACCCTCTTTTGTTGACTTGGCAATCATGTCATCCATGTAGACTCAATTTTTTTATGCATCATATCATGAAACAAGGCCACCATGGCCCATTGATATATTACCCTAGCATTTTTGAGTCCGAAGGGCATGACATTATAGCAAAATGTCCCTCACATGGTTACAAAAGTTGTTTTCTCCACGTCTTCAGGTGCCATCTTGATCTGGTTGTAGCCTAAGAATCCATCCATGAAGGAGAAAAGAGAATTCTTGGCCGTGTTGTCACCAAAGTATCGATGTGGGGTAGTGAGAAGTTATCTTTAGGACTAGCTCGATTCAGATCCTGATAATCATTGCACATTCGTACTTTATCATCTTTCTTTGGGACTAGGACTATATTAGCAACCTATTCTAGATATTTGGCTACTTCGATAAACCCCGCATCAAACTGCTTCTTGACTTCTTCTTTAATTTTGAAAAGTTTTTTTGGTTTTATCCTCTTTAACTTTTGTCAGATTGGTTTGCATCCATGCTTGATAGGAAACTTGTGGACCACTATATCAGTGTCTAGTCTTGTCATGTCTTGATATGACCGAGCAAATACATCTCGATATTCCTGGAGTAAGTCTATTAGCTTGATCCTAGTTGTTGACTTATTTAGGTTCTGATTTTAACCTTCTTTCGATCCTCTTGAGTACCTAGATTTATAACTTCTATTAGGTCTTCATGGGGCATGATTTGCTTCTCCTCCTACTTAACTAATCTTGAGAGGTCTAATGGTACGAAACTCTCTTCAAAATCTTTTCAGGATCAACTTCACTAGTGCAAATTGACTATTCGAAACCAATCTTTAACAACCCATTAGACACATCCATATCATTATCATCAAGACACCTGAAAGGGTAAAAAAATAAACATTGCCAAAAGCATACACATAACCAAGGGATTTAGATAAAAATGGAGGTAAAAGATTAATGGAGACAAAAGGGTTGAAAAGTGATATAGGCACACAATATGGAATGATATATGCAAAAGTCATTTCATTGATAATGTTTAACAAAAGTGCCCAGTACATAGGACACCTATCTACCTTTGGATGAGGGTAGGCAAGTTTTCTTTTCTTGACATTACATAAAAGGGACAGGAAAAGTGCAAGGGTTTTCATTAAAATCAATTCTTAGTGGAAGGACATGCATTTTATAGCTCGGTATCTTAAAGATAGAGGTTATAGAGTCTCTATTTAAGATGACCAAGATATCTTTAGCCTTTTGCTCTTCTGGTCAGTTAGGATTGATTCATCTTCATGAATGGAATATCTCATGGAGAAACGGGAACATTTTTGGCTTTGAATCCCCCTCTCGACCTAATGATCGAGTCACCTTCTGGTTACGAATTATTCTTTCCTATTGCTTTCTTAATTACACATTAGCCTTGAATCCTAAGCCTCTTTTTTTAACTTGAGCGGTGACCTGTAGAGCTCGGGCTATCCCTTACAAATTCTTGCCAAGCCCTTTTGCAGCACGAGAACCTTTTCTAATAGTTATTTTAGACCCAAATGGGTACTCTTTGATAAGTGGGGTTAACTATTAGCAATCCTTCTTCCATAAATGTTGCATTAACAAACTCGAAGGATTGAACGGATGACTCTGGTACATCTTTATTGGGCTCTATGTAGATTTCTTTAGTGAAAGCAGTGGCAATCATTTCTTCTTCAACCTCGATGGTGACTACTTTGTCATCTATCATAAAATTAAGCTTCTGATGGAAAGAGGATGGGACCGCCTCAGCAGAGTGTATCCATGGCCTTCCTAATAGGTAATTATAAGATGGATTAATATCCATAACTTGAAAGTCAACTTCATATGTACATGGGCCTATCTGGAGCTGGATTATGATATTTCCAATTACTCTGAGACATGCTCTATCAAAAGCTTAAACTATGGTGTTACTACTCTTGATGTTGGACTGATCGATAAGGAGTTTGCTTAATGTAGTCATAGGCATAACATTAAGGGCTAACCCATTGTCTATGAGTACTTTGGGTAACATGCATCACTTGTAATGGGTAGTGATATGCAAAGCTTTATAACTACCTCTACCTCCGAGTGGGATCTCATCATCAGTGAAAGACATATAATTATCAGCCATGATGTTGTTCACTAGCTGATCCAATTTGTCCATGGAGACATCCGATGGCACATATGCTTCATTTAACATCTTCAATAATCTGAATTAAAAAGCATAGATAGCACAGAAATCTTTGTGGGTTGTTTGCTTAACTGGTCTGCAATACAATATTCACTGTGCTTGATGAACTTTAAGAACTTCGTGGCTTTTCTTTCACTCACTGCTTCCTTGACTTTTTTGAGCTTGAAATTTTTTGCTTGGGCTTGAGTGGTACTAATGCTTGGAGATGCATCAACCTTTTATTTTTCTTGAGCTGGGGGAGCGTAACACCTACTGCTACAGGTTAAATGACTAACTCCCGACAGTTCCATTGTAGCAGTGGCAGGAGTTAGTTCTTTGATCATCACTACCTGATTCTTTTACTTTTATGGGACAGCTTTATTGCTTTTATAAGGGAATAGTTTAGGTAGCTCCACAACTAACTTCAATGTAGGTGTCGAAGAACTAACCTCAAAAGTTGTTTTGCCATAAAGAATGAGGGGTCTGTTTCTCTTGTAAGGTGACTGCGTGGTTTCTTCCTCTATCATGTTGATAGATTTAGCAGCAAATATGGTTTCATGATAGAATTCTATCTAGCCTTCATTCATCATTCTTTGAACCATGGACCTAAACTCTTTGCATGTTTGTAGGATATGACCTACAACTGTATAGAAGTCATAGAAGTTGTCGAGGTTGTCTTCCAATTTTTCTGTTGCATTGGGCAATTTAACTTATATCAATGCCTGCCAGACCAAGAACATTGGCATTCTTGCATCCTCTATGCTTGTCTTGACTTCATATTTGTTTTTAATGTCGATTATGTTTGCAGCTGGCTCAGTGTGGTTTGGTAAAAGATTGGCGACAACATTTGGTCCCTGGTTCATCTTGAACTGCAAGACTTTTAGTTAATTAGATTTTTGACATTTCGTTTGAAAGATATGCAGTTCTTAATGTCATGCCTCGCTGCCCCAGCATAGTATTCACAGTGGGTGTTAGGGTTGTACCAGTGCGGGTATGTGGCTTTTTTTCTGGGACATAGATTGTGACCACTAAGTGATTTTGGAGCAAGGTTTGGTAAAGTTCCTTATAGGTCATAGGGATGGAATTAAAATGTTGTCTTCATTAACTTGCACCTCGATTGCCAAGTGCATTACTGGTTGTTCAATTGGCACTTTAGTAAACTTATGAAGGGTAGCTTTGTGGTGGGTTGGATGGTATTGCAAAAGATGGGTTGTAGGTTATGGCATTAATTGGCTGAGGGTGTATTGTGATAGGGCGAGAATACAGCGTGTTTGGGTAGTGAGGGTCAGGTATTTGATGCTATTTTGGTTGAGATGAGCTAGCATAACTTATGGCATTAGCCTCTCTTTCCTTTTTCTTATTAGCAATAGGCTTCTTGCTCGATTTAGACTTTTCCCCGGTAGATATTCTACCACTTTTAATGGCTGCGTCAATTATTTTTCTAGAGAAGACTAGGTCGGTGAATTTATTGATGGCATTTCCTATAAGCTTCTCATAATAAGGAGCATGTAAGGTGTGAATGAAAGTGACTGTCATCTCTTTTTCTGTAAGAAGAGGTTGTACTAAGGCTGCTTCTTTTCTCCACCTTTAGCCGTATTGCCTGAAACTTTCAATGGATTTTTTCTCAAAATTCATCAAGAAAAGTCAGTCTGGTTCCTAATCTAACACGTGCTAGTATTGGTTTAGAAAGGCCTTAGCTAAGTTAGCCCATGATTGGATTTTTCCATTGTCTAGTTTGATATACCACTGAGCCGCTACCCTAGTGAGGCTATGCTGGAAGCAATGGATAAGGAGCTTTGAATCTTTCTCATACCCAGCCATCTTTTGCAGGTACATTCAGATGTGGACGGAAGGGTTAGTGGTTCCATTGAATTTTTTGAACTCTAAAGCCTTAAATTTCAGGGGAATGATAAGGTTGGACACCAAAGACAGTGATTGTGCATCAAGAGCTCTGAACTTGTCACTCCCTTTAATAGCTCAAAGACATTTTCTACTAGCTAGAATTTGTTCATTTCTTTTACAATCATGGTGGACTTTTGACCTTCTATTTTCTCTAATTTCTCATGATCAAGGGTTATCAGATCAGCTGATGAAACTCCTGCGTTAACCCTTTGAGTATTGAGAATGAATAGGCTTATCATAATGGGATTTAAGTAGATGGCTAGCAGAGCCTAGAAGACAGGTGTAGGAGCAGGCCGCTGTTCTTGTCTAGTTTCCCCTTGGGTGGGTTTTAGATTATTAGTAGGGGGACTTTTAGTGTTAAGAGGATCATTCCTTGTGTTGGCAGTACTGGCTTGTGCTTTTTCTTTCACGAAGGTTGTTATTAGTTCCATAAGTCTCACAATTTGAGTTTGCATTTTGCTTTGCTGATAGAGCATCTAGTCTTGTGATTCCTTACCATTAGCTCAAGTCGCTCAATATGAGCTTCATATCACTCTCCATGATTTGTTTACGACGTTATGTGTTGTAGCGATGCGGGATGTTAGGTTCCATTTTCCTGATTAACCTCGAAATCCTACCCTTTTATGGCCCAATTCCTATATTAGACTTTCACTTAAAAATGTATTTATTGATGAGTGTTTATGATACAATGATGAGTTTAGATAATGAATGATTGATGCAAGTGTATAGAACAAATTAGTGAAATTAAATGTGCATATGCATTTGAGACAATTGATTCCTGGAACAACTTCATCAATAACATCATTCATAGAGCCACAAAAAGGTTTTTTCTTGCAACATGATTACATCCGAAAATATCTAACATGATTACATTGTGTAATCACACAATCAAGAAAGCCTAAAAGTTACTGCTCACGATCTTTGATAGGTACAATGTCTTACCTTATGGACCAAGCTACCTCAATCATGTCATCTGCGTCTCGTTGAGCCATTTAAACTTGGTCAGTGAGATGTTGATGTTGTACTTGGTAGTTCAAATGTGCTTGGTCGATTAATGCTTGCCACTCTAGTTCGCGTTGCTAAGAGGTCCTTGTTAGCTCATTGATATGACCTCGATGAATCTAGAGAGACTGCTCTAACTCCTAGATTTTGTGAGTGAGGACTTCATTTTCAACCCTGGCAGCTCTTACATCTCACGTTTGGGTCTCAAGTATTTGATTTCTTCATTGGTAGGTAGAGGTAAGAGCGTTTGCCTTTGTGAATTTTTCTTTGCTAGTTCTAACTTCCTCTTTTTGCTGATTCAGCTTACGATTAAGAGTGGCAACTTTCGCTTCCCATTTGACTGATGTCTTGCCAACACAACGGGACTTGTTAGCTTTTCAGAGGGCCACATAATCCTTGGTTAGGCTTTTGAGGTCATCTTTGAGGCGATCCCTTTTTTTGATGACTTGATTTATTTCACCGCTCCTAAAATAGATATCCATCTCTAACTGACCCTTTTCCTCCTTAAGTCAAGAGATTTCTGTGACAAAAGATGCCTTTTCTTGTTTGAACTCTGTCTTAAGTAGCTCGATCTCAGAAGGTAGCTCTTTTATTGGGATTTGTAGTATCTCAGAGTTGGATGGTGGAAATGGGTCATTGATACAGTAGAGTCTCCATTCTTTGTATCCAGGAGTGGTAAAGCTTCCTCTCCAATATCTTTCCATACAATGGATCTTTTTCCAAGCTTGGAAAGCTAACCGAACTTCCGCTTTATAATTAGGCTCTCCGTATTCAAAATCCTAATGTCCCAAGTCTTCGAAGAACGAGATGAATTGCTAGTATTGGAACTGACGCAATACCAATAGAGGAGTATAACTGGTACTTCCCTATAATCCCAGGAGCGATACACAAGTGTAGTCTCCACATCTGTACACAATCAACTGAGGGAACACCCACGGGGCTCTCCATGTGACTTCCTCCTCCTTGATGTTTCATAATTCCTTGACCCAATGCTTTTCTATCTTATTTTGATGACATTCTTCCTTTAATGCTGTGGCATGAAGACTAATCTTGAAGAAGAAATTTTGCCTAGCTCTCCCTTTCCTAACACAAAGATGACCTAGGAGCCATATCTGGAGTAATAGAGTGCACTTGATAAACCTTTCTATTCCTGTTCTTTTACAAAAGCTGAGGGTGCGGATGATTTTGGTGATGATGGTGGAAGCAGGGTTGATGTTGTAACATAGGCGAGAAAAGAAATCTGTGACTGCCGCCTCTACATAAGCCAAAGTTTTCGGGAATATAACAAGCTTGTAGATTACCAGAGCATGGGCATCTTAGCTTTCTTTTAATCAAAAAGATTACCATGGTCTCTTTCAAGCTAGCCTAAGAGATGCATTTGCCATTCCCTTTTACTTTGACATGACTATCAACCTATGCTTTTGTGGCCCCAAGAACTTGCCTCAACCTTTTCTTAAATGTTGGAGGCGTTAGCACTTTGCAGTAAATCCGGTCTGACTTAGCCCTTTCTATGTTGAGCAAAGCTGTGTACTCATCAATGGTATGGACTAAATCTTGTTAGTTGAAGGTGAAAAATCAATAGGCCAAATTCTAGTACTGTGCCGCTGTTCGCAACAAGGCATCATCCAACTGAACTCGAAGTAAGAGAGTTATATCCTTGTATGTTTTAGTGAAGGCTTCTTTCTCGTTGTTGTCCTAACTGTCCTAAATGTGCTTCAGTTCTCGACAATCCTTCTGAAAAAACTTGATCTTGACCTCTTCATGCATTTTTGAGATGTAATCAGGCTTTAAGATAACTCCGTCTTGACGCTGGCAACCTTTTGACCATGTTCTGACGTTTTTAACGGACTTGATAGTGGAGATGAGCTGTTGCTCCATAAATAATGCCCCTTGCTGAACACCAAATCGAAACAATTGCCCTAGAATAATGATAATCATGATAGTTATGATGAGATTATGCATGTGCCAAGACACAAAACAAAAGGAAAACGAGTTAGTGAAATGTATAAGAGACAAATGTAAGGAATTAAAAAATTTAAGAGCATTAGAAAAAAATATTCATAACATGTCTCAACCAAGGTGATGAGACAAGAAACGGGTAGCATATTAACATGTCTGAATACAACTTACCTGTCATGAGGTGATAAAATAACTGATCGATAGTAATATTCACTTATCACCACCAATGCGGATACACATTAAGCTGTGACTCGGATAGCATAACGGTTTACAACATAAGACATTGCGAATGATGGTTTTTGTGCACCGTCACTTATTTACACAAAGGTTAGCTGTTGTTCAGGCAGCACAACTGCCTGCCTTGATAAATGATAAAAAAAATACATATGCAGGTGACAATTATACACTCATTATCACCTGCATAGTTATGGTAATTGAAAGTAAAGGTTAGGAATGTTTCCCCGAGTGACCCTATTCTCTAGGTGTTTTAGCAATGTTTTAGTATAGTTTGACATGGTTTAGCTCATAAGGCTCACTATATGAGGTTTAAGTTGATGTCTAAATAGGTATCTGAATTGCTCCTCCATCCAATAAGGACAGTCGAGGCACCCTGATCCTAAGCCCATTATGGGTTTGGCAGAATGGGTTCAATCCAGTGGATGTATTTCTCTATGCAAATGCCTACTCATGAGAGACATAGGTAATTTATATCTAAGAAATTATTGCTATGCCTATGCAGAAGGTTACTTACAAAAGTGGATAGCTCACTTCCTCCTAATGATTGGGTTATAACCTCACCATGAAGTTTGGCGGGACTCTGATGCACATGCAAGTGCATGGTGGTGACGGGGAAACAATCAAACCTCTTTGCTTACTCCCATATTACCATTTTTATTAAACTGATGATTATTCAAAAATAAGACAATCCTGACAATCATGTTAAACAAAAGATTAGTTGACGAAAAGAAAAAATGGTCATAGTTAAATAATGGCCGAAGATCGAAGGAACTGAAAACCTAGGAAGACACGGCTAGTTATTGGCCTAACTCTATACAGTCCCCAGCGCAGTCGCCAAGCTATCGCAACATACCTCGAGGTGGATCATCACGGATCTATGGGTGCATATGACTTAAAATATTTTTCTGACTAAAAAATGTCTTCTTGACCAAGACTTTTCCTTTGCAACGTGATGAGAATGAGAAAGAATGAATTCTCGACTCATGACAGTAAGGGGGACCATAAAATGAATTCCTCATCTTATTAGTCTCAGATGACCATCATAATGTGGCCAACGCTTGGAGTGGCCACTGATCATTTTGGGCTAGGCATGATCAGATGCCTATTGAAACCTATGTCATGAGTTACAAATCTTGAAACATCGATCTCGTGGCCTGCGTGGCATAAAGATTCACTATTTAAGTTCGGGAGGTGGTTACACAAGATGAAGCATGAACCTCTTCGTGATGCCTAAAATCGATACCTTACTAGTTATGTCTTATCTCAGTTTTGATTCTTTCGATCTTAACTTATCATTATTTTAACATAACCCTCTTTTAATGCATGAATTTTATAAAAATACAAATCCAGGTTTTGATGAAAAGATTTAATCTTATATACGCCTTGGATAGATAGGGAATATAGAAATTTTTAATAAAAATGACGTCTAGATTTTACTTTAAAAATGGAATATTCCATTTTAGGCACTAGAGAGATACCCACATGGAACATCACCTTTAATTTTACTTGAAATGATTTGAAAATATGAATGCGAATAATCATAAAAAAGAAATCACGTTAGTAAGGCAACAAATGAAGTAACATAACATGAACCATTCAATGTAATAATAAAAAGAATGGATGGACTATTGGAATTTATCTTGCAATTGGTATCGATTATCTGAGAATAACCGAATCGATAATTTTTTAGACGGATCTAGGTTTCTTGATTGAACGAGTTTCTTTTAAATAAAAATAGGCTTGACTCTTGACACGTTCATGGAAATCTGAGAAGAAGAAAAATTTAATTGTAGTTGAAAGACAAGGTTAGAGTATCCCCTCAGAAAGATGGGGTTAGAGTATCCCCGAGGATGACGAATAATATTGACAAAAGAAGATTTTTAAATCTTAATAATTTTGAAAAAGTGAGGTTGGAGTATCCCCTTGGAAGGTCAGGGTTGGAGTACCCCTGAAAGTGACATGTCTGACACTTTTTAAAGAAGTCGAGTTGAAAAACTTAAGTTGACAAAACTTTATGATTTAGAAAATGAGTGAGCATTTTGATGTTTTTTGATAAAGGAAATTATTGTGAATGAGGATGGTAAAGATGTAAAAAAAAATTGTGCCTTAATGCGAGCCTATAGGAGGTTAAAACATGTTCTCAAGGCTGATCAGGGTGATATGGTGACATTCGAATGTCTCGAGACGAAGCTCAGGAAAACAACTTAATTTTGACCATAATCAAAAATAGAGAGACAGCATCGCGCTATCTCACTTTCTGAATTTATTCTAAATTGGTTTGAAGGTTTTATAGGGTGAACAAGATACCGTTAGAAAGTTAACTCGATGAGGATCAATCTAAAAATATTCCCAATATCCTAAAAAATCCCTTTTCAGGGGAATAAATTTTCAAGTTTAAATTAATTATGCTGCTGGCAGAGCATACGAGGGACAGGATGTGTCAACATTTGAAAAATCACGTCAGACTCGTTTGGTTTCAAAAAATTGCAAACAATACCTTTCTGAAAAGGGAATTTCATGAATTCTTTAGGAAAAATGTTTAAAGGATTTGGAAAAATCATTTAGTGGGTCTAAACAGCCCAATCAGAATACATGTTGCTGATTCTAGGGGTTCTGGATAGTTTAGATTTGAAAAATCATAACTCTCTTATCCAGAATGATCTAGGGGTGAATAAGATATCGTTTTAAGGATAATTTAACACACTTTGAGAGAAAAATATCAGAAAATTCATGAAAAATCGTTTAGGATTTTAAACTGATTTTAAACAAGGAGAAGACAATTAACATACAAGGGGATGGCATATAACATGAACAGGGATGCTAACTTTACCAATGGTCTTGACAATGAAAGTGTTATGCACACATCTCATGAAGTGAAGCATGCTGAAAATGA
>JBBYHL010000020.1:8122365-8133209 GCA_038381835.1 Adansonia madagascariensis
ATCTTAAAAATTCCTCTTTCCAAGGATTAAGTTTAGAACACAAAAACTCTGTTTTGAAGTGTTGCTTTAGGGCTGGATTTTGGGGCTGGAATTTCTTATTCTGATGTGTTTCAAAGATTAGCCAACATAACCCATCCACTGGGCAACCTTTTTTTTTTTTTTTTCTTTCCTTTGTTGCAGCTTCCTGAGCTTTGTTTTATTATTGGACCTATGGATCCTGGAGTTTGTGCGAGCGAAGAACATTCTCTCAAGTTAATGAAAAAATCAAATAATGTTTGCACAGAGGAAACTAATGGGGAAGCAATTGATCCATCTGCGACTACTGGAAAAGGTAATAAAGAAGCTTCTCTAGGGCCTGTCACTCCTGATGCGAACAGAGAAATTGGGGAGTTCCCCTATAATTGTAATTCTCCACCCACTGAAGTCAAGAAACCACAAAAACTTCCTCACTTGGATACTGATGCCACCATAAACCAAGAGTCATTTGCTTCTTTCAACCATAGCAGTCCCAAAACCCCAAAGGATGGTGTTTTCGACCCATTTGCTCCTGGCCCAGAATACATGGTTTTCGCTCCATCCTGTAGGAAAGATATGGATGAAATGAGGACTACTGTTGCACGCCGCCTAAATTTCAGTTGCTTTGTCAGAAATGTGGATTCTGGAACTCATAGAACTGCTGCAGAATCTATTTCAGATGAAGAAATGTTCGAGTCTGTGTATGAAAATCTCTTGGAAGTTATTGTTTCAAACCAAGCTGAGAGTTTTCTTACTGAGTTTTCGAATATAGAACGTGATTCTGATGGTTGTAGGACGCCCCCTTCAGCTTCTTGCCTAAACGGAGTTGCTGAAACTTGCCCTGGTGCTCCTATTAAGCCCACTGGGGGATCAAGGGTTATTGATTTGGGATTATGCAGAAAGCTTGAATTCTAACAGTAATTACCAGCATTATATACACTCAATGAGATGGCAAGGGGATCTAATTTGCTTTGTTTGTGTCTGCCTTAACAGCATACCTCTTGCTAGCTTTTGCTCTTTCAGATATATATCTGACTGACTGGAGTTTAAAGAGTAGAAGTAACGATGTATAGTTATTTTTTAATTAAACTCTATTTATTCTTTTTGACAAGGGACAATGTTTACATTACACCTTCTTTGTACCATTCTTTCCGCATATCATTGTTCAACTATCTTGTAACTGGTTCTCTTTGACAGACGATGATCTTCTATGGTAGGCAAGCTTGAGGAAATCCTTGTACCTTAGATGAGTCTCCACCCCTTTTCCTGTCGTATTTCGGTGACTAGTTTTCCTTTCTTTTTCCTCCTTGCTTTTTTAACTCCCGAAATGAAATGCTTGTTCTTCATACTCAACATTTATGGACCCCTAGCAAGTTCAAAGGGTATTCTTTCTTTGAACGGTTTAACTGCAAAATATCTGCATTCAATATTCCTTTGGCTGCTTCCAGAGATACAAAGAGATATTGAGATGCAATACTGTCTTCTGCAGAGCTTTAAATATATAGACAGAGATTTTACTAAAAATATCGTGTATGCTATTGTTAAAAAAGTGCTTTTAGACTTTGCTGTGTGCTTATTTGCGCCGTATCCCCGGTGAAGTGATAAATGATTGTTGATACTTTCCCGGTTGTTGGGTTTAATGCATGGGAAAAATATATGTGATTGAGAATGTATGGAAGGAATTTGAACCTTTGATCTTGAGTCTTTGGCTGATGTGAAGTACTTTTTATTTACATAGCTTTAGCATATATTAATAAACAGAAAGAACGGAAGGAGCACTACTGACTCTACAAAAGGATCGAAGTAAAAAAGGAAAGAAATAATAAACTAATAAAGATGCAGTTAACTCGCATGCTGCAACGCATCCAACTTACAGCTTTGTCCTACTCTTGCACTCCTGACTTTGGATCTTGAGGGCTAGAACAGCTATGGTAAAGTGGCATTCAGATGTAGCAACAGCGTGCTTCTTGAAAAGCTTCAGGAAGTTGACTCTGCCTGGAATCCTTGTACGAGTATCCAGGTCAAGTTTGCCATCCAATACATCACTGACCAGAGCTGTTATATTGGACACCATCTCGTCAACCTGGAGTATAAGCCGGGAGGAAAATGTTGTGGAGCCCATAGCAGGTATGAAACCTGGTGGGATTTCGGCCTCCCCAAACTGATTGCCTCGATATGAAAGGAAACTCTTGCCAGCGCCGTGCTTGAAGCTGGCATGATTTCGATTTGCAACAAGGAACTGGAGATCGAGTGTGATGTTCAACTGAATATTAACAACCGGGAAGGAGATGCGAGGTGAGACCCCATCAATTGCTGCTGAGAGGAGTTTGATTCTAGGCTGCTTGGCTTTGAATACGGTGAATGCCAGGATGAGAACTATAATGAATATCAGCAAAAGGCAGATAAGAAGCGCACCACCGACTCTGAAACACCGGCATTTGCATATTTTTTGCCTCTGTTTCCTACGGGAGACTTGTTCATTTTCTTCTGTCATTGTTCTGATTTGATCTGAATTGTTAAGAGTACTCCTTGGATCTAGTCTTTGATTGCTTGATGTGGAAAATAAACAGGGGAAAGAAAACAAAGGGTCCGGGTTATGTTATGATATTGATATGTAATACAATGCAATTATTCAAAAGCAAGCAGTTGGATGGTTTCAGCTAACAGGTGGGAAGAAGGGGGCTTTAAATGCCTGAAACCGACAGCTGACACTTGCTTAGGCAATGAAATAGTCCATTGCATTATATTTGGACTTCGGAGGCTGGCAGCGGTACTGAGTTGGGGGTCCTTTAATGCACTGCATCGGGAATTTACTAACCAAGTAATAATATGGAGCTCACACTGGATATTTAATATTGACATGTCTGATTTATCTTTTGTGAATTTATCTTATAATAGTATCTTATATAAAATTATATTAATACAAATACCTAAAACAGGGGAGGAGCTTGGTATTTTTCATTCCTAGGGCTTGAGGACTTGCTCCGCTTCTTTTGTCTAGTCTTTCTAGCAAAGGCAGCTAAGCTAGATCAATAGAAGCTAGATTTCTACGTGAAGGCTCAGCCTTGACATCCGGATGAGTATTGTTGCAGTCAAGAGAAGTATTCAAAATACGAAGATTAAATAAAACGAGGATAAGGGAGAGAAGGTATGGATCAAGCCAAAGAAAAGAGTGGTATAAACTTATTCTTCATCCCCCTCATCCTTTAGTTGAATAGTGTCCATTTTTGTGATGAAGTATCAGACATATGTTCTATGGTCTTATCTTACAGATGAAGTTGGAAAATCCTGCAACAAAAGTCTCTAGTTTAATCCCCATCTTATCTGAGAAATCAATAGAATTCATTTCATAAACATAATTCCGCAAGAAGATCTGAGAGTAAGAAAGGTTTACAAGGAGTAGCAAACAATCAAAGAGGTGTCTTTGTTTGAATTTCAAGGTGTGCTGTAATAATTAAATCAACAAATATTCAAGAAAGAATAAGTAGAGTGAGTAATCGGTCGGTACGATCAGTTTGATTCTAATATATTGACAACCGATTAAACCAAATAAATATTTAAACCGACCGACGTTGAGTATAAAAACCGATTTAATCAAACCGATATTGGTCGGTTCGATTTAGTCAGTCTGTTCGGTTTAACAGCCCCAAAGCTTAACCTTCAAACAACGATCTTGCTCATTGCCTTACCTTTATATCTCTCTGTAATCTTTTGTAGTAAAAGCAAAAGAATCTCAAACCAACTCAGTATCAAATATTCCCTCGATCGTCTCCCCCCGGTTTCCATAATCATTGATCTCTTGCTAGGTACCAAACCCAAGATCAAAATCCGCCTCCAAAGCCACCCAAAGTCGACTATCGCTCCAATGTTGACACTTCTCGCCTTTTTCGCTCTGTCAAAGAAGCCGTCGCAGTCTTTTTTCTTTCCTCTTTGCTCTTTCATTTCGATTTTCCAATCTTGGGCAGTCAGCTTACTGTTGCTCTGATCTAGCTTAAAAATGGGGTCGTCGATCTCTCTATGCTCCCTGCTGGTGCTTGGCGGGGGCCTTGGATGCTGGGTTGCTTACTGCTGGAGCTAGATGGAGGATGGGCTAATGGTTTGGCGGGTTGGGTTTGGCTTCAGGCTATAGATATAATGGTTGGTATTTGGGTTTGAATTTAAATATTATTTTTTAATTTATTAGTGGGTTAATTGATAGGTTTTGTTAAGAAAAATAAAATTATAAATCGATTAATTAAAAACATTTTAATCAAATCTTAAATTGATTTAAATTAAAATCAATTAAATCAATCTAAAACAATCAATTTTTGAATCATTGCTCAAGCAGAAAAATTTTTAAAAATAAAAATGATTGGGGAATGGTTTCCCCCACATTCCATGCTGCACCATGATGCCGTTGCTTGGTTGGGCAAAATTGCTAAATAGCTCATTCAACGGCTAGCCAAGAATGACTATTTCACCCCAATTCCGCAAAACCATAGAATTAGAAAAAATGATTTTTTTTTTTTATCAATTTACCCATCCAAAAATGGACTTGGACGGAGTGAGAAATGAGGAGGAGGAAGCTGGCAGCTTCCGTCTAACTAGCTAAAGGTCGACAACCACTTGGAGATTGGTTGGAAAAATAAAAAATTACTAAAATATTGAAAATAAAACATAAAACTCAACAGCAACATAAAATAATCTAAAAAGTGAAAAAAAAAAATAGAGAAAATTTCTCTCTCCTAGGGTTTTTGATTTGATTAGATCTAGAAGGTTTTGAGGGTTCAAATTTGGTGGGGAAGGAAGAAGAGAGGACGGGGAATAACACATCCCGAATCCAGCCCTGACTAGCAGCTGAGTTTTTTTGTTTTTTTTATTTTTGGAACTTTGATTGTAGATCTAAGCTTTTAGGGAATGATTAGAAAAAAATAATAGGAGAATTAAAAAGAGATCGTTCAAGGCTTAAGTTTTGATAAAAAATAACACGCGCCTAGAATTCGAAAAATCTGGGAAAGGAGATGAACATTCAACTTGAATGTTCATGTTTTCTAGAGAGAGAGAGAATTTTAGAGAGAAAACAAAATGAAAAAATTAATAAAAAAATAAGCATTGTATATAAGATGAAAAAATATTTCAAATTAATATTATATATTACAAATGTTTATATTTAAATTTTTTAAACAGTAAATATCATATATAAAAATAAAATACATTAAATATAATTTTTACATTTAATATATTATTAAATATACAATTATTTTAGTATTATATAATAATTTTTGTTTATAAATATTTTTAATAATATAGATAAAAATTTTATTTATAAAATAAATTAAAATATAACATCTATACATTTTATTAAATAAAAGTCTTATCATTTAAAATAATATTTGATTAAATAATATTTTTAATATCATTTCAAATTATTAAATAAACTTTTATAATAAATATTTTTAAATTTAATTTTTAAAATTTTTAACTTCATTTTAACAAATCAAATAATGCAAAAACATTAATTGCCTATTCAATCTAATCAATAAAATAACATAATATCTATTTTTTTATTTTATTTTTATTAAATAACTATTTCATTTTTAATAAATACGTTTTGAAATAAAACCAAATAGAAATCTTTTTATTCAAGGTAAGTTAAGATCTAAATAAAGGCTTTATCTGAAGCGGACTAAACTCACAGGGCACAGGCTTTGTTTTTATTTTCGGAAAAATTAGAAAATTTCCAAACTTGTGGCGTGGCCGTATTTTCCATGGATCTAAAAGTCTTTTTTGTAGAGCAGATAATTTTATATCAAACAAACGTGCACTAACAAAATGCAGAAATGATTTTTATAGAAATTTATTTGTGAAATAAGCGGAGGCCTAACCGCACCGAGTGGAAGAAAATTAAGCAAGAATGATATGGTTGCAGGCAAACCCGTATAAGAAGATAACGATGATGATAGTGAAGAATGCAACTCGAAAGGTGGGTGTAGGATGGGCGAAAGAATCTGTAAGTTATTTGTCCTCAAAAATGACGAGGGCCCCTACAACCTGGAACTGGAAAGACAACCAGCGCTCGCAAATATTATTGTCTCCACCACTTGTCTCTCTGGACCTCCCAGAAATTTGGGGTTCCAATTCCAACCACTATGATCCCCATCAAGCCCCAAAGTCTTTAACTGTAAGAGTTAACTGTTTGCTTTCTGTTTTACATAGAAGTAGAATTCCTCTCCCTCCTCTCCTCTTCTTTGAGGATCACTTATCTGTTATTTATTGTCTCATTATTCTTTATGTTGCTTGCAGGTATTCTACTAAATTTATGTTTCATGGTTTAATTGTATCATCTGTTTTTCTGTCAGTTGAAAACAATTGCCTGAAATTAAGGGATTTATGGAATATTTGAAGCTACTAATTTGAAATATTTTATATTCTCTAATTCTTATTATGCTTTTTAGTTTTTGTTTAATTTAATACAATTTTCTGTTGCAAGAGAAAGCTTGAATCTTTAGTTTCATTTGATTTTGATATTTGATACTGCCATATCAAGCTAGTCCTTTCGTTGGTTTCCACTGACTTAACCTCTTTTTTAGCTGGTCTTTTGCTTAGTTAGACATTTTGGCCCAATTTCTGCACTTGGAGATGGCTTATCTATGCTTTTTAAAGTTAGTTAGAACTTAGAAGGCGTTGTGTCTAAATTTCTAGCAAAAATGCTTTTTCCATTTATAGATCCATCAAAAATTTGCTGAACTATATGCTGCATTATTTATGGAGGAATGCACCCTGTCAATTTGATTCTAATTGAGCGATGCAAGACAGCTTGGAGAGCAAGGTTTATGATAATTTTCCAATATAAATTGATCTAAATGTCCAGTGGAAAAGATGAAGTGATGAAGATACCTAAGATTCACACTTGGGGTTCCTTGATTGCATCACACAATCAGGAAAAAGAAATAAGCATCATACTAGAATTTCTTAGGAGTCACGCCTTATGTTGATTGCATAATCACAATAGCACTAATGCTGAAAATTTCTCATAACAATCTGTCTTTCAAACGAAAATTTATAAAACTGATAAAAGAAAAACAAAACATAAGCTAATAGGATAAGAAAAACCAAACCCTAAACTCCTAAACCCAAATATTAACCGTTATGTATGAAGCATTACAATTAAGCACATAAATACAGCTAAGTAACAGAATAAAATCTTAATGTAAGTTAATGCCTTAATTTGCTTCTTTGCATTATTCACGTGCTTGATTAGCGATATTCACCACAGCCAATGTGCAGCTCGCAACAATAATAAATGGGAAGTCTATTGCTGAGGATATCAGGTCAAGAGTAGCCTCTGAGGTAAAAAGGATGAAGCAGTCCATCGGCAAGGTTCCTGGATTGGCTGTAATTTTGGTGGGCCAGAGAAGGGACTCACAGACTTATGTTCGTAACAAGATAAAAGCTTGTGAAGAAGCTGGAATCAAATCTGTGAGGACTGAACTTCCTAATTGTTGTGCTGAAGAGGATGTTATGACTGCTCTGTTCAAGTTTAATGAGGATCCATCAGTTCATGGTATTCTTGTGCAGCTTCCTCTGCCAGAGGTAATTCCGCAATTGGGATCTTAATTTTGCCCCTGCTTTTCCTAGCCAACGGTAAAGAATGCTAATACTGCATTAGATGTCAAGCCTAATTGCAGCCACATGAATTTCTGTGATTTAGAGACCTAACAAAAAAAATATAAATTTAACTGCCAATAAACTCGAGGACCTTGAGATCGTCTATTTTTAATACTCGGAATCTGACAAATCGCATTTCCAATCAAATAGTATCCTTTGTTCACTAAAATGCAGTGAATGCTCTTGATATTTCAAACTATAAGCGCAAGTTCTCGAGTAGTGTAAAGGGATGCAATCGGATTCAAGTTTGTTTCTAATAGCCTGATGAATTAAATTTGTTTCAAAACATCTACTAATCACTAGACAATATTAACCTTTTTCCAGCTAGTCATCTTGATTGAGTAATTCAGAAGTTTGGTGCTCTAGATGTGTGGTTTTTTTTTTCCATTTTAGTCCTTTGTATGTTTTATAGTTATTACTTTCATGTACTGCACCATGACTCCCAGGCTCCCAGCGTGAAGAGGCAATATCTATGGATTAATCTCATATGGGGATTTTGTTTTGATTGTCAAGATATGGAGCTAATCAAGAGATTTTTCCCTTGGCCTTTCCTTGGACACTTCAGTATGTCCATAGATCATTTTTGTCACATGATGTCATCCTAAATTTCTTGTAGAAAGCCAACTATGACAGTCTGTCAGGCCGTAACACGCCTCATTTATTCTAGGATGAGCTATTTTAACTTTGTTTACTACATGAATGCACTTACAAAGCGTATAAATGCTATAGGCTAACCTCATTGATGGGAGTATCCTCCTAACACAGCCCAAAGTTTCTCCCCGCCCTTTGCTATGTGCGTTCTAGTCTACTGCTAGCAACTGGTACTGCTTCTGGAGATACCTTTCTCTTGGAGTATATATATATATATATATATATATCTAATGAGTGTTCACCACTTCTCAAGGAGGATACAATCTAGGTTTGAGCATTCTTTTTTTTCCATATTTTCTAATCGGCAACATAGTTGGCATGTGAAGAATTATCTAATCCTTCTCTTGCCATCTCACTTATTTAGTTGTAATGCAATCTTGAATTTAACAAGAGAACCCTCTATAGTGTTCCACAAATGAGTTGTAAAAATTGCCTGGTACAGCATTTGGATGACGAGAAGATTTTGAATGTGCTGAGTTTGGAAAAAGATGTGGATGGCTTCCATCCAGTAAATATGGGGAATCTTTCCATGAGAGGAAGGGAACCACTGTTTGTTCCCTGCACACCTAAAGGTTGCCTCGAGTTATTAATCCGATCTGGCGTGGAAATAGTGGGTAAGAAGGCAGTAGTGGTTGGGAGAAGCAACATTGTGGGATTGCCTATAGCCTTGCTACTACAGGTAATAAAGTATTTTATACATACATTCGTGCTTGTAAAGTATGTTTCATAAACATATGAGAGGCTAGAAGAAATTGATATGAATGGATTGAGTAGTAATTAATATTTATATGAGTGGCTAATTAAGTTTCTTTCCCCCTTGGTCTTTCTTCCAACATTTGAATAAATTGTGCTTTTATCACTTAAAAACTCACTTCTCTCGATCTCTCTGTCTCTCTCTCCCAAAGCAACACCTTTTATGATTAATTGTGATTTTCTAATTTTTCTCCCCAAGATTATTTGCTTATCTTTCTTACTTTATCTTTGATAATACTTTTTCATCATCATTTTTTGAATGGTCGGAGATCAATCTATTTATTTTATTTAACTAGATATGTAGTGCCTACCAAATGAGTGATAAAAAAAATATGTTTTTGATTGTTAAAAGGATAAAATAAATATTTAAATTCTATGTTCATGCATTGTACCAGTGACTGTTGATGGTGTGTGTAAATCTTTAGATTCTAAAATTTTGTTGCGAATATTTATATTTTTTTTTTTTCTTTCAAAGAGGTTCATTCCTATAAATCTTATGGGTTTTAAGGACTGCTTCTCTTTAATTGTGTCTACTCTTGTTATTTGACTAAGTAGGCATATTTTTCGTGGCTTTTTTGGGCAGAGGCACCATGCAACCGTCACCATAGTACATGCTTGCACAAAGAATCCTGAACAGATCACATATGAAGCTGACATAGTAGTTACAGCTGCTGGGGTACCTAATCTGATTCGCAGCAGTTGGCTGAAGCCGGGTGCAGTTGTTATTGATGTTGGGACGTGTCCAATTGAGGTAAAAATGCTACTCTTTCTTTGATTTGCTTGATTTTAATCTGATTGCATTGCAGAAAATGAATGGGAAAACATTAGGGAAGGTAATTTGATAAGAAAACTATAAAGTTGCTTCTAAAGCCCCACAGGAACCCCCCATCCTTCCTTTGTTTCATTTTTTTTTTTTTTAATCTGTGTGCGCGTGTGAAAACAAGATGGAAAATTATCATTGCATTTATCATAAGCACAATTTATTCTGTATTCCAATGATTATGACATGATATCATCAAAATTTAGTGTTAAATTGTTTGATGGATGAGCATGCAGGACCCTAGCTCTGAGTATGGATACCGACTTGTAGGAGACGTTTGCTATGAAGAAGTATTGAGGATAGCATCCGCAGTTACACCTGTACCTGGAGGAGTTGGACCTATGACAATTGCCATGCTTCTGTGCAACACTCTTGATTCTGCCAAACGGCTGTATGGGTTTACTTGACTTATCACCTGAATTTCATACCAAAACTCTGCATTACCAATCAATACTTTTCTTCTTAACCTGTTTGACTGCCTCTCAATTCCAATGATTTTGATTGGATCTGAATCTATTGAATGTCTACAAAGCTTGGTTCTTAATATGGGAGTCCTTTTTTTCCCCCTCTTTTTATGATATATATCAACTATGTGCTCTGTTTGCTAATTATTTATTCTTTTTCCTTTCATTTTTCTAACTAATTGGTAAAATGCAAAAGCGAAATATTAGGAAACAAAATGAGCAAATGATGTATATATATATATATATATATATATGCACACAAATTTACAAGGAGATATCCTTTTTTGGGTGTAATATTATTTTACATTTTTTATATGATTTACATCTTGTTAATTAATACATTGATTTTCATGTGGATCATCTGGTTAAATATGAAGTTGCAAAAACAAATTAGACAGTGTATGTTTCGTAATCAGGATATTAAAATCTTCTAATGAAATTGTCCTTCCTATCAAAAAAAATAAAACCTTTTTTTTTTTTTTTTTGATAAGGTG
>JBBYHL010000020.1:8153071-8173865 GCA_038381835.1 Adansonia madagascariensis
GTGGATGGGTTTGGGAGCATCATGGTAGTGGTGGATAGATTTTCCAAGTACGAAACTTTTATTCCAGCAACCAAAGAATGCCTTGTAGAGGAAGCAGCCCGATTGTTCTTGAAAAATATGGTAAAGTACTGGGGAGTACCGCAAACCATAGTTAGCGATCAGGACGAGCGATTTACAAGACGATTCTGGACAGATTTGTTCAAGTTATTAGGGTCAGACTTAAACTTCTCCACCAGTGTGCATCCCCAAACAGATGGGCAGACCGAGAGACTGAATGCTTTGCTAGAAGTATATCTTCGTCACTATATGAGTGCTACGTAGCGTGACTGGCCAAAGTTATTAGATGTAGCCTAATTTTCTTACAACTTACAACAGAGCAAGGCTACAAACCAGAGTTCGTTCGAGATAGCAACAGGGCAATAGCCGCTCACACCTAGTGCTGTTGTAATAGGCTATACAGGACTAAATCCAGTAGCTTACAAGTTTGCCAAAGCTTGGCAAAAGCAAACTGACTTAGCCAGTGCTTGTTTACACAAGGTAGGAAAGCGCACCAAGAAATGGGCAGATCAAAAACGAAGGGATGTACAGTTTCAGGTTGGAGACTTAGTCCTTGTCAAACTACACTTGGTGTTACGTAACCTAGGCATGCATAAAAGGCTTGTGCGGAGATACAAAGGCCCTTTTAGAGTTTTGAAACGAGTAGGCAAGGTAGCCTACAAACTTGAGTTACGGCAAAGCTTAAGGTACATCCTGTTTTCCATGTCAGCATGCTCAAACCATTACATGAGGATCAAGAGGATCCAGACCGAGGCAAGTCACAGTGCACACCAGTAGAGGTGAAGGCTTCTTACGATAAAGAGGTACAATGCATTCTTGCAGACCGAGTGGTATGACAGAAAAGTCACAGGCCAAGGCATGAGTACTTTGTCTGGTGGAAAGGATTTCTCAATAGCGAGGCAAGTTGGGAACCAGTCGAGGCATTGTGGCAGTTCCAAGATAAGATTGAGCAGTTTCATTTGGAGGACGCGACGAGGGCATCACGAGAGCAAGTGGGGGAGAATGTCACGGGCCGCACTAATCAACCCAGGCCCAAAGACACAAGTTACATGGAACAACTTGGCCCACTAAAATAAGCCCAATCTTTGGAGAGTTCTAGAAGCTTGGAGATACAGTTAAAAATAACTACTCTAACTTATTTAAAATTAGATAGAGATAAAGTTATTAAAGTTTAAATTCATCTGAGATTCTAGATTTTATAGATAAGTGTAAATCCTAGCCGTCCATTAGATTTAATCTGAGCCATTGATGTATGGGGAATTCAACTATAAATAAAGGCCTCCCCAGCCTCATTTGTATCATCAAACACTTGAGAAATACATTTGAGCATTCCTCTCTATTCTCTTTATGTTCTTTTTTTTTTTTCTGCTTTTATCTTTCACACTTTTAGCTTCAGTGCCTTTGGGGAATTTAAATTCTCCTTTTGAGTGTTTATAGGCTGACTTAGGCATATAAGGAAGCAAATCCTAAGCCTAAGGCCGCGTGGTTTGCTAGGCTAAAATTCGAGCTCGTGACACATGCAAATGTCCCATCGATGATTCTAGCTTGAAATGAATGGAAAGAGAAGGAAACTAAAATCTTTTGACATAAGCTCTTTACAATAGTTTCAAAGGAAGTGTTTAACCCCTTATAATCAATGGATAGGTGATGAATTTTTTGTTTTCACTTTGAGAATGGAACGGATATATATTTTGCTTACATGGCCAGAGTCAACTTCAGAAAGGATTTCCTTTATGTCTCTGCATCATGCACGCCATATTCACGTAGAGCTTGTTTTAGTTCTTCAGTCGCAATGTGCTTGAAAGTAGCCATATGTACAGTTATTTCAAAGTGAACAAAAAAAAAACATTGGAATACTTGCTTAGCTTTATTGGAAATTTAAATAACAGTCGCAACCCCACGTTAATATTGTTCCTTAACCGTTTTAGTATTTTCAAGTTACCATTATTCACAATAAATATTTAATGCAATTAACTTTGATAACATTCATTATGTTCGTAATTATAATAAATGTGATAAGATCACAAGCGAATCTGCGGCCACGATTTAAATTTGGCATCATTAATTACCCGCTATTGTCTTCATCAAAGTGTTGGAAGGCATGGTAGAGATGGTCTTCTCTATCCATTCGGTTCATATGCATTGCGGCAGTGATGAATTCATCGTAGTCTATGGTTCCATTTCCATCTGCATCAGCCTATTAAAAAAAAGGAGAGAGACAGAAGAAAAGATCACAATTGATTCACCTTATTAATTGACCAAAGGAAAAAAAAAAAAAAAAAAAAAAAAAAGAGAATTGATCTTTGGGAAAAGACTTACAGCCTCCATTAGTTGTTTAACTTCATATTCAGAAAGTTTTGTTCACTGCTTTGCAAGCCTCTGCTTTAATTCTTCAAGTGTTATTGTCCGCTGTTGTCGGTATCCATGCCCTTGAACATCTCTTTCAACCCCGTGATTGCTTCCTCTGATAAACAGCCTGCAATGACCTACACAAGAATTCCAGGAAAATATAATTTGATTAGTTATCTAGAAACTATTTTGATACATTTCTTTATATCACTAATTAAGCAATTAGGCATTCATTAACTTTGTTGTCAATGACTTTTGGGGAAGTCTCTAATCAATGTGAAGCTTAATATGGATTTAATACCCGCAAAGCAACTTTCTTGAACTCGTTCATTGCTTTGAGCTGTTTGAGCCTGGTTAGCACTGCGTTATCAAGAGGTGTGTCTGGTGCTTCACAACCCTCTTTCACCCATTGATGACCTGTTGTTGGCGGCCATACACTCTATCAGTATCATCTATATATAATTCGCCATCAGATATTCGTTCTTTTTTTTTCCCCAAGTAAAATAGCATGGATTTATGTCCATATAACGTCACATACTGAATTTAACGCACAAATTAAGCATTGAGGCATACTTACTTAGAACCTGGCTGGCTGTTAACCGCTGCTTGGAATCCAAATTTAGCATCTTCCTCACAACATCCTTTGCTTATGTTCAGGAAAAATTATCATAGGTAGTTGAAGCTTCTGGATTACATTAGTAGGATTCTCTGTGTACTTATGTTTGTAAAAAAGGTTGAATAATAGAGAGCTTATGTTACTCGGATGGACTTAAGTGTAAGTATCGGATATAGGTATATAACTGACATATGTATGTTTAGTTTTCTTTTTTTTTTCATATATTTAGAGAATTCTTGAAGGATCATGTCTCTATATACATATTTGAATATGTGTCAGATTAGGATACTTCGAAAAAAATTGAAAAGTTAGAGCAACCTAGATATATAATTACTGACTGCCCAAAAGGGAGGAACACCAGATAGAAGAATATACGATATAACTCCAACACTCCAAATATCAGCTTCTGGTCCATATCTCCTCTTCCAAACTTTAGGTGCAACATAATATGCACTGCCAACAAGATCTTTAAATTCTTCACCTGTTCGAAATGCAAAAATCGTTGTTTGTTGTCATTAGAATCACAGCAGCCAGAAAAACATGGAAACTGACGAATTGAGGAGTAAAAAAGAAGCAGCAAAGATGAATAAAGTTATCTCAACCTGGCTTGTAAAAGACTGACAGACCAAAATCTGTGGTTTTGAGTCGGGAATTTTCTTCCTTGTTCAACAGCAGGAAATTCTCAGGCTTGAAATCCATATGGATGAACCCCATAGAATGGAAAGTGTCCACAATCTGAACAATTGTCCTAAGCAAAGAAGCAGCTGCACGATCGGTGTAATGGCCCTTAGCAATGATCCTATCGAACAGCTCTCCACCATAACATAGCTCCACCAAATGAACCGAATGCTTATCTTCGTAAGCTCCCTTGAGTTCCACGATGTTAGGCTGACCCGTCAAATGGTGCATGATCTGAACCTCCTAACATCCTCAATATCTTCCATGTTAACAAGCTTTCTCTTAGGTATTGTCTTGGAAACGAATTTTTCCCCTGTTGACTTACTAGTACACAAATGTGTAACCCAAAGTGTCCCCTACCCAATTCTTCTCCAATGCTGTAGGTTGATTTAATTTCTTCCATAAGGCGGCCTAAGACAGGGCCAATTGCGGTAGGCTTGGAAGAGGCTCCTAGACTTGTTGCATGCTTTGGTGCATTTTTGGATGAACTATCAGAACTGCCATGATTGCCGTCGTGGCGTCTCCCTTTTCATTGGCGGGGTTGCTACGAGAGCAACAACTCCCCATTGTGAAACGGAGATAGAGAGAGATGGGGGCGGCAGGGTGATGGCCTTAATCAGACGAGAATTTTCTAATTTCTGATAGGAGGTGAAGAAAAAAAAAAAACGTGTTACAGAAAGATTAGAGAGATAGAATTTTCGAAATACCGTCATTAGGGTACACCAGCATCGATTTTTGTTGTAGAAATTGAAGGGGATTGATAGTGAGGGATTTTAGGATTATGCCTGTCTAAATTATAACGAAACGTTCAATTGGATTGTGTTTGAAAGTTGAGAGTGTTGGAAAATGTTTTTTTTTTTTTTTAAGACAAAGTTATAGAGGATTTCTCGGACAAATATTGTCGAACAGTTTTTCTGTCGGTTGGGGACTTCCATCAATGGCTAAAAACAACGAAAAATGACACCCACTGAATCAGTTTGCTTCTATTCTTTAGCCATAACAAGTATTCATGAAATAAGTGCATGGATTTTGATTGTCATGCCGTGAAAACATTAAGTTAGTCAAAGATCAGATCCATTACTGGCATCCTTCAAGAACTCTGGTAGCCATGTTTGTTGGGCAAGAATTACCAGTTTCTCTTGTCTTAACGAAACAAACAAGGATAAGTATGCAGGAACAGATCCAATATCCAGGATTTATGGTCAGTTTTCAACATTGTTCATGATTCAATATATATATATATATATATATATATATATATATATGTTCTTTATTTGCCTCTAAGATTACGTTGTAGGAATGAGATGAGATGTCCTTTCCTCTCGTAGTCTTAGTCTTTTTATTTAAAGTTATTTAAATAATTTTATCATTTATATAATTATTATTTTAAATAAACTATTTATAAGTTTATTTAATAGTAATATTATTTTTGTATTAAAATATTGAAAAATATTTTACTTATTTTAATTTTAATAATTTTAAATTATTTATTAATTTTTCAAATATGTTCTAAAATTTCATTATATACTTAATGTCTTCAATAATCATTCATCCTTCTCATTAAAATTCAATTTATTACTACCACTACTTTTGTTACCAGACACCCACCTTATTATTAATTTTAATCTCATCATTAAAGTGATTAATCTTATTATCACAGTTAATTTTAATCTTACTATCAATCCAAATAAAATTGTAATCAACATTTTTAATAATAAAAACAAGAGCATAGCAGATTAAGGTTTTCTTTTCTCCTTTAATAATAAAACTAAAGGTTCGTTTGGATTCTCGATAGAAGGCACCTTGGCGTGGTGAGGGTGCGTTCTATGGAGGATCCAAATGTATGCCTTCTACCAAGATCCAAATGAACCCTGAAAGCATATAATAAGTTATTTGTAAAACTTAATTTCAAATAAACCTGCTCAAGGGTCAAGCTATCCGCCCAAGTCCGAAGATCCACCTGATATTTGAGAAAGGTTAGACAAATATATTAGATCCGAAAAATGAACTTAGATAAAAAAATTAAGCCCGATTAAAAAATGAACCGAGCCTAGGTTCAACTTTCAAAGCCCAAACCCTGCCAAACCTATGTTACTATTACATTATATATATTTATTTTATATTTTATGTATTATGTAATTTTGGTTATATAAACAATACATATATATAACATTATAGTGTAAACTTTAAAAACTAAGTTAAATTATTTATATTTATAAACTTAATAAAAGAAAATTATTAAATTAATAAAGATTAAAATTTAAAAATAAATTTTAAAAAAATATAATATGGACGGATCTAAACGGACTTGGACTATCTATTTACAAATATGGGCGGACTTGGGCAAAATTCAAGACCCATATTTTGGGCCAGGCCAAGCTTGGGCAAACATATTTAATGTCAATACCATGCTCAAGCCCGACCTGAATTCGATCCGGCCCGGCCCATGAGCAGGTCTAATTCCAAATAATCAAGTAACAAAAAAAACAATTGTTTTTGCCCTTAGATAATATTTATTGTCAATGTAACTCTATAACATGGAGTGCAAAGCCAAAAAATATGGAGTAAAATTCCATTACAGATCTGCATATGGATGGTGAAACCATGTTTATCAAGTAATCACACATATTTTGTAAGGGAAAGCAGATTAATCCATTGTTATTACAGCTTCATTATGCAAAATCCCACCTCAAAGTATAAAGGGAAAATTTTGTGAAGAAAACATAAGGAAATAGGAGCAATGGAGGCGTTACAGAATATCAGTAAGTAGGAACTGATGGATCGACCTTGGTCGCGTACGCATGTATTCCCCCGGATAGATTAAACACTTTCCTAAATCCCTGAGCAAAAAAAAAAAAAAAAAAAAGAGGAAATTAGTCGAGAAAGAAACGGCAAACACAGAACAAAAAAGCACAAAAGAAAGCAGAGAAGGAAGAAAATGAAATGAAAGATAAACTTGCAGTCAAGGAAACAGAAACTAGACCGGTCTCAACTTGAAAAGTTCACATCTATGCACAGGGCGGAAGAGACTAACTACGGGGTTCATGGATTTGATTAGATCTAAAATTAGATGCCTTACATTGCGCCCAATAAGAATCACAACGTAAGCATTCAATGATATCGTAAATTACTGCACAAAGTGGGTAGCGGATCATTGGTTTTTCTAAAAACGAAAGGTAGAAGAATAAGGAGTTATGATTCACAATGAAACCGCTGAAAAGTGAATGTGAATTCCAAAGAAACAAATAGAAGAACTGTGAAAGATGAACAAGTGCAAAACGGAGAATGTAAATATGATAAGCTTAACCTGAGTCTGTAACCACTTGGCAACCTGTAATGACCGCATGCCATGGTGACACTGCATAACACATTTTAACACGATTAAATTGTAATATCAAAGGTAAAGAAGAGTAACAAGCAGAAAATGCAGGAGCGACCGCAGATTATTAAATGCTAAAAACTAATCATAATTAACTGGAGTCAAAAGCATCCTTACAACCAGACTAAAGAACTCGCCTCGAACAATGCCACCCAATCAGAAGAAAAATCATTCTATTAATCTATTAAGCAAAACTTTGAAATAATTTAAAATGAAAGGAATTTATCCAATGAGTTTCCACAGAGTAGAAATTTACTCTAATAAAAACTACATTGAGCTTCCTTGACAAAGATATACCGAGTCCAGCTTGTCCAAATTTCAGTGGATGAATAGTTCAATACTGGTGGGAGTTAGCTTTGAGAGGCATGAAATGACCACATGGCTGTGGCAGGATGAACATATCATACATCCAGTACACAAAAAGAAAGTCTGAAAGACTAGCAGATCCATATAAAACCTCCAGGGCTGATTACTGAAGAAAAATTAGATCCACAGCCGCCTCCCCCGACAAAAAAATAAATTAATTAATTAATTAAAAAGTAACCTGCTGAAACTGTGGAGACACTCACCCAACTTGAAAGGTGTTGTCCATTTGATACGAAAGTCTTACGGTTGTCTTACAAAAAGCACCTCACAAATATAGGCTTAAATCTCTACATATATATCATAGCGGATCATTAATGTTTTCCCAATGTGGGACTGGGAGGCGTTACAAAAACTAAGTAGAAGCTATAAAATCTCGAAAGAATGGAGCCTAACAAAAAATAAAGACTATAGAAACTAGGAAAAACAGAAAATTCTATGGGAGATCCAACCTATTTTTCCACAAATGGGAAAGGAGTAATAACACCTACAAGGCCACAGATGATGCACCAAATACTAAATCTTAGAACATCGTTTACTATCCATTTACGATAACATACATGACCCTGCCAACAACTGAAAACAACAAATTCAAGAAATAATTTTATAGATTCTTTTCGGGAAGACAAATATGTTCATAATTTATAATCAGATGCCATCCATTTTCGTTAGCTAAATCCAGAAAAAATAAATCATTGAAAATCTTTGGCGTTGACAAGAAAATACTCACCATGACATATGTATCTTTCGTTGGATCAAATTTGCTAGTTATTTCTGGTCCCCAACTTCCAAACTGACGGAGAGGAAGAACCTGGAATCCTGGCAAAGAAGCTTGAGACCTGTCAAGTAAAAAAGATTGAGACATGAATTAAAGCAGCCATCATCCTCATCAAAGGCAAAAACAAAATGCACAACCTTAGTGTGAAATATTCCAGCTCTATAGTGCCTTATGGTGATATAATTCGCTAATAGAATTACAGGTAAAATATCGTAGTACATGATTTTGTTATGCTAATAAAGGTAAAATTAACTGAACAATAAAAATTCTGGTTTATAATAGTATTATGATCATTAAGGAGACTTAAAAAGTGATTCCAGTTTCTTTTTCAATCATAAAAAGGAAATTCCGAGGAATATTTTTCTTATCCCTGTCAAATACCATAATTTTTAAACTACTCCATTTCTCTTGCATCTGTTTCATGACCTAATCTTTAAAAGCTTCATAACAAAGCTTTAATCAATTAAGAGTAAAAATTCTTTCCCACAATATTACCTACACTGAGCATTTAGAGTAGTTACGCCATAATTGTTATAATTGTTACACCTTGAGGAAGAAGTAATTCTAGTAACTTTGTTGTCAATCTCATTCATCTTTTAAAAATGTAAACTTGGAAAAATTCGAGTAAATTTTTTTTCCAGTTATGCAAGCACACAAAATAAAATATGCAAGCATACACTTCTTCAGGTTCCCGAACATCTATCAACTGAGCCTCTTCAATGAAACTGGGGTCTTGCATTTTTGCATGAAACTCCTCTGGTTGAATGTCTTTAAGCAATGACTCTTCCCTGAACCAAGGTAAAGGCGCGTTAGAACCCGCTTTCTTTATCAAGCATAGGTTTCAATTGGGCAGAGTGCTCTGAGGAATACCTCTCAGATAGAACTTGTAACAAGTGCCATCCATAATTAGTTTTACATTTCACAACTTTGTTTAAAGGTGCACTAAATGCAGCCTCCTCAAATTCTGGTACCTGATATAGTTTACCATGATAAAAAGATCAATCAAACATGTTAGCAATTAAATTTCGACCCTTCTCTTCTTGTCTAAATTGCTGTTAACATCTAGGAAGAATTAAATCCTGTATATGTTAAATTTTCAACAAGCAGACGGATTAAACTGAATCAAAATGAGTATAACAAATATATTTTCTACAGGGGCAACAAAATGCACAAAAGCCTACAGAGCATCATAAGGGTGAAATCTACAAGTAATCAAGATATGTTCTATGGGAGATTGCTCAGTTTGCAGCTAATGCTCTAACATGCATAAGCAAATCTGACGCAAAATGTGTGCTATATGGAGTATGGACTGTTAACTCTGTCCTTACATGAATAACACTTCACAGTCTAAAGCAACTGTAAGCAATTGACAAAGTCCGAGGAGAATGATAAGGGGAGATACAACATGAAAGTTTACATCAACACATTGTATTTTAGAACTCGAATTAATAAATCATTTTTTGACCACAAATGCACAAATAGGCATTATCAGCATGGTTAACACCAAGTATTTCCAAATTTTAAACTCAGAATCGGTTGACTGTTTGAATCAGTAAAATCCACTTTATGGGACTTGTTATTAAATACATGAGAATAAAGGTTCGTTAAAATCTTCAAATTCAAGCAGGCCCTGCAAAGTGACTGCTTGAAGATTGTCTCCTTTCTAATAGATATCAAGAACTATGTCCTAAATTTTTACTACTAATAAAAGTTTGAAAGTTGCTACTGCAAATTTAACAACAACTAGGTAAGATTCTATCTTCGTCATGAGTTCAAACCCTCGGAGCAGCCTCTCTGTTAAAAACAGGGGGAAGGCAAGGTACCTTAAGACCTTCCCTAGACCTTGCTTATCCTTGTGCACTGGGTACAAAATTTTTTTAGCTAAGATTATCTCTGTTACTTGAACTAAAAGGTGAGCATCAGATACGGGTACATGTCTAACACGAGTATGTTTAACTTTTCTAAGCTTTTCAATATATTTGGAGGGTCGGACCTCACATCAATGTCTATTGGATATGTGTCGGACACGTGTACTTCAAGGAAAAAGAAGAGTCAAAACGACATAGAAGATTCTTAATATATTTTAAACTCTTCAAAGAATAAATATTTAAAAAAATGGTGAAGTCGCATACCATTTGTCCCTTTCTCACCCACCCAAGCATTCCCCCCTCTTGTTTGGATGGACATATTGAGTATTCAACTGCAAGATCACTTAAATCCTCCCCTTCACCAAACAAATAACAAAAAATCAAAGTTAAACTACTTGTGGCAGTTAAATATCATAAAAGAAACATCAAAATTGGCTTTAATCTATGCTCTATTTTGTTGTTGCCATAAGCATTTAGTTCCATTTTTCCAAAAACGGAGCTATAAATCAAAAGCAAATGATAGAAAATTAAATTAAAAATTAATTAAAACTGAACAAATGACTAAAATAATAGAAAACCAATTCTGATACAATTATTTTATATAGAGATAAAATCATACATTATTCTGCATTTATATAATAGAAAATCAATTGTTAAGATTTTAAGTTACCCTAATAAATCATAGCACTTTTTGTGGTAATAATCAACAAATCCAAAAATGTGATAATTTTCAATAACATACTCGATACTCTAAATATTCAGCTAACAATTAATATTAGAGTCTAAAAAAAAACCTCCTGCAATTCTCTGCTGAAGCTCTAACAAGAGCTTCTGGTCATCTTCTTTTAGAAGTAAGTGCTGTACCAATATTTCTCTGCTATCTCCATAGCTACTCTCTGAATTAAATGAAGCTGCTAAAAGATAAGCAAAACCAAGTTAGAAATAAGTGAAGAAAAGAAGAAAAAAGAACATGGGTTTTGATAAAAATCACCAACCTGATCGCCTGAGTTGTAAATGATGACCCACCATGGGAGAGAGTTGCCGGAGAGCAAGAGATGGAGGATAAGGGCGAGAGGGTGTGAAAGGTCGGAAGAAGAAAGAGTGAAAGGCTGAGAAAGTGGAGAGTTTGTGAAGAGAATAAGAAGGGAAGGAAGAGATGGTAAGAGTTGGAACCAAAGATTGCCTGAGAGCAATGAAAGCTGGCGATGCTATAGGTGGGAAATGAGTTGCTCTTAACATTGTTTTCCACTCTTCTTTACGATTTGTTTCTGACTTGTTCCTGCTTCATGGGAGGATGCAGGAGCGACCAAGCTTGATTTACCCCTTAGATTGTTAATACAAGAAAATAAGGGGTTTTGGGTTTTTGGATATTCGATCGAGACTCGAGAGGGGCTGGCAAAATAGAGCTGACCCAATCCAAACTGAGAAATGGATTGACTAACATCGACTCAATAACTGGACTTCTCATCCATTTTGAAACCCAAAAGCTAAACACTTTTAATGTTGGAGGCCACGTTTAGCAATTGCGCTGACGCTAGCCAGCTCGCTTGCATATATTTAAATCTATCCGTTTTGACCTAAATTTAAAATTTTGATCAAACTCATCTTGATAGAAAAAAATCAATAATTGAAACATAATTGAATCCAAATAATCTAATTGAATCTGTTGACCTAATCCCTTATAATCGATTATCAAATTTAATTGATTCAAATTTAAAAATTTCTCGTACATAAAATAATTTAAACTCAAAAATAATTTTAAAACTTTAAGATCCAAATTCAACATGAAATAAACCTGATCCATCGAATTAACAAATATATGCATATTAATATTTGTTGTCACATGAATATATTATTAAATATTTAAAGTTATAAAATAAAAAGTAAATGAGTTTTTAATTAATAATTGATTTATAATAAAAATTAATAAATAAAAAATATAAATTATATTATTTGGTGTGTCCCTTTGGGTCTATGATGAACTAAAGCAAAATTTTGTAGAATTTGCTTTTTGTTTATAATCTCTCTCTCTCTTGTAAACGCTAACTTAAGAAGCACAAACAATGGAAGTAAAATTTCATAAAAGAACCAAACAAATAACTAAAATTGTTTAAGGAAACAAATGCAAACATATTTCTTTTAGTAGATAATAATGCAAGTTTTAAAATTTATATCATAAGACCCTTACTGCACAGACCTAGCCCCATAACCCATGCAAAGCAACAGCTTTGGTCTATATTGTATGAGTGTCATTCGGGTCGCTTCAGACATTCTCTTTTCTTCATTGTATTCGGTTATTCCCATGGATTTAAAGCTAAATTTCCTTCTAAAGTTAGGCTTAGGAGGCCTTGACTCTGTTGCATTTGAGCTTATGGGCTTGTCCTCGGTCCTTATTTTTCTCATGGACACGCTCCTGAACAGGAAATCCTTGATTTTCTGGCCTTTGGTTTCCTTTGCAGTTTCTGCCGCTGCCGCCATTGTTGAAGTCATCATGCTTGGTTTTCTGGGATTTTCATGGCCTGCTTTTACAAGCCTTGCTTTTCTTGCGAAAAGGACTCCTTTGGGTTCTGCTAATTTTATTGAGCTTTTCTTCATTTCTTGTTTCACCTGTTCTTGACGACCCAGCATTTGCCTGTTTTGATCTGGAACCCACATCAGAAAGGTTGATTCATTGCTCTGAATCCTCTTGTTTGAGTTAGATTCTGATTGTTTCGTGGGTAATATGAGTCCCATTTGATTTATTTGCTGCTGGCTTGAGCCTGACAACAAGTTACTGGTTTCTTTTGGAGTTTTCGGCTCCCTAAACGGTGACATGGACCGAGATCGTCTGTGATTTGTTGCTTGAGATTTCCCAACTTTCTCTTCCTTGACATTCTTCAAAGCTGCCATGAACGGATCAAAACCATCATTCCACAAGCTCCTACGTTGAAATGGAAGTCTTAGGACACCAGTAGGCGACCTAGGGGACGACAAAGTCGAGCTTTGTTTATCAAACTTCTTGTCATTATTGGGATATTGAAGTCTCGGCGGGGGCTTCAGGGGCATCACTTTCCCATCAGCAAAAAGTTCATCCGCAAATGCCATGGCAGGAAGTGATTCTTTATGACCATGGTTTTGAATTTGAAGTGGATCCTCCGATTGGGACTCAAACTTCCGCTCTGACGCAACTTCATATTCATCAACGTTGAAACGACGACTGGTTTCAAACTCGAACTCATCAACATTGGAACTTGATGAATTTTCACAAGTGTTTGGTGTCGTTGGCTCGATGTCAAGATCATATGCAGCTTTCAAGTTCCTTCTAGTGGGACTTGTCGGGACGCTAAAAAAACACAAGCCTTCCAGACTGAATCTCCTCGGGGTAGCTGGGGCACTAATATAGAAAGGATCGTTAGGTGTTTGAGGTGTCAAACTCATACTTTCCATCCTGCAAAACCCTTAGATGGTTATCAATTTCAAGACTGTTTAGCTAGCTTGGAAAACAAATTCTGAAAACAAAACCCAATTTTTTTTGTTCCTGAATTGAAGGGAAAAACCCCACATGACGTGTGTATATATATATATATAGCTTGATCAACAGCCTTCAAATTATACTTCAAAGTATAAAACAAGCTACTAGTAAAGATATTGAGGAGAAAATCCCGGTTCATGTCCCCTACCTATCTGTTTCCAACAGCTTATTGCAAGAACTCAAGATTACATTCAAAAGGGCAAAACTTGTTTATCGTCAAAGATCTTATCAATATGACTAATAGTTTATCATTTTCGTGACCAAATAAAATCGTAAAGAACTATGCCAATGCTTGTTGTTTTGCGAATGATCCAAGAGATAGATGTTTGTCTGGGAGCATATACGGTTGCCTCAAGATACTTGGCTTGGTAAGTTGTAAACAATTGAAAAAAAAAAATATATATATATATATATATATATATATATATATATATGTTTCTGCCAAGTAGTTGTGTCTTGATTTAGATTTTAGGTATCTTCCTAAATGATTGCTTTAGGAAAATCAAACATCTTGATTTTAATTGTTAAGTACAAAACTTGCGGTCACGGAGTTTCATCGTGTTTGACACAGTTTGGAATCAATAATAAATAAATCCAGCCACTAGAAACCAGTCAAACTGAAAACCTGCTCGTGATAGATTCCACAAGCAAATTATGAATATGATGCAAGAACTATATTTTAATAACAAAAAACAAAAGAATAGCCTCAAATTTGCATGGGTTTAAGAGTCTTCTAAGTTTAAGCAAAAGGGTTTTTCAAGGAGCACCCTCAGGCTCTCTCCTCATGCTGCTGCTGCTGCTGCGCTAAGGGGACTTGGTTGGACTCTTTGTCTTGCCCTTTGCCGGACACCCGAGAGGATCCCACCCGGCTGGACCAATGCGGATTCCAGTTGGGTCATTGGTATGGACCGTGACCTCTCTGGTGCCTTGGCCACTACTTTTGAAACCTGACTCCTCCGGTTGCTCTGCCCAGGTACATTTTGCTCACAAATTTCTCTTTTTCTCTTTTGAGTTATTGGAAAAGTAAATCTTAAGTATTACTCTTAGTTAATTGGAATAAAAATTTTGCATAGGTTGGACAGGGATTTTCTTGCCTGTTCGACTTGGCAACATAGTAAAACAAAAAAAAAAAAAAGTTTAGATACCGGGTATATTGTTCAGTTGATTTGAAGTTTAGAGGCCCCAGTTGGTACATATGGTCATATGATTAGCTATGCGTAAATACATGGTTCAAATTTTACTTTCAACTCCATTGATGGAGCTTGCCTTACTTCAGGTACTGCAGCATATGTTCAGTAATATATATATCCCCTTTCCAAAGGATGGGAAACAGGTCAGTATTGTTACCACACAACAGAAATTTTTTTGGACCTTATCAATCATTGTCTTATTATTCCTTCATCATCTTGATTGCTGTTATTTCCCGCCTCCTTGCAACTCTAATTCGCTATTCTAGGCTTTTAATTGATGCTATCTCTGTGTTTTCCTCTTGTAAATTCGGTTGGATTTAATGTTTCCTTAAGTTGTTTTTACTTTCAGTACATATGGAAGCTTGTTAAGGCTTGAACTACACGAAGGGAGTTAGTTATTTCTCATCGCGTAAAATCCGTCCAATATCCAAGCCTGAGACCTTCAAGCAGAAATATCAAGCTCTACTAATTGGCTATCTGTTTGTGGACTTATAGCTTTTTTTCCTCATTCTCATACATTCATCAGTACGAAAAGACATGCCGGATCAATTGCTTTGCCATCCTCACAGGGTCTTGTACAATAGCAGGAACCAACAAGTTGAGTGGTTTAAAGAGCTTTCTATATAATAGACCCTTGAGTCTGGTGACTGACCATTCCCAATGTTCTACAACTGAAAGAAAAGCATCCTGCAGAAGTACCAAAAACTGATGACCATAAATATGCTGCCACCAAACATCTTCAGTGATTCATGCAGTGTGCATAATGGATCACATGATTCTCGTTATTCACTACTCTAAGCAAATAGATCTTTCAAATTGTTTCGACTAAGAAAGGTCTCCCTATATTGGCATATGTTAACCTGGTTATTTTTCTCATTGGCTTCTGTTTTTCTTTTTAGCTTCTTAAGGGCTGAGGCTCTTCTCATTGCTTCATATTGAAAAGGGCCCAGGATGAAGGTGGATCCATTACGTGTTTGTGGAAAAATTGGTTCCATTCCCATAACAAAGTCCATCTTTGCATTGCTGCAGTTTGAACTGTTAACCGTCTATTAAAGCTGATTTGAATGGTTAATGGCATGAAATAGGAGATTGTAGACTGCAGCTTGAAGATTGTATTCGGAGAGCTCTAATGTCTATAAAGCTTATCAAAAAGTAAGCTGGCTTGATTGGAGTCTATGTTGCTCTACTCTTTATTTTTCTTAAAGTACTTAATGTCTGATACATTTTCAGACGTAGGTATGAAAATATGACCCTCAAAAGACTCTCCAAATATATAAAAAAAGCACAGAAAATTTAGAATATATATATGTCAGATATGTACCCGTATCTAATACTCACACTTGAGTCCAAGTAACATAGACTAAATTTGTATGATATTATTGTGGAATCCATGTCCTTACAAAATCCTTGCTGTCTTAGTTAGCATATGAAGGAATATTTGAGGGAACCTAAAATTTTAAACAGAAAAGCATACCTATTGGAAGCAACTCGCAAGATCCATTCTGCTTGCAGTTCCCCTGTACAATTTTGTTTTTATATTTCCACCATTATTGATGTGATATATTGTTATAATTTAACTGTTAGACTGTTGGCATAAATTCTCAACACATTTTCACTTTTCGTCCCAGTAAGTAATTAGGATACATGCGAAAGCAACTTCTGTTGGTTGATGTTGGCTTTGATGCTATAGATATTAATATTAGCTCTCTGAACTCCATGATCAGTTGCTCATAAGATTTGCTTTGGAAGGGGGTAACCTTCTTTTTCCCTACCAAGCATCATTGAAACTAGAGGTGTTTATGGTCACATCACAGTCCGTAAATTTTTTTCCTTACCCAAACCCGAGTTGGGCCAGTCAGAAAGCCCATTCATTATGTAAAATATTGGAGCTTTTGAATCAACTGACATAAACATACAATTCAATTCCATTGATGCAGTGCAAATCTTTCCAGCCCTAGGGTCCTTGTAACTAAGTGCACATACAAAATTTTAAAATGTAGGACTTACCATAAATAACAAGAGATTCTGAAAGCAAAGATTAACCCTTGCCATCTAAAAAAAAATCCTTTTGCTGTCGAATATGAATCATATGGTTGCAAAAACATCGCATACAAGCTGCTAGTTAAACCATTTTTCAGATTAGATCTAATTCCTTTCTTCCACCCTCATGTACTTTACTAGCTTCTTTAGATATCTCCAGTCATGAACCCTATTTTCCACAGTCCAATGATATTCAGCACGTCTAAGCTCTAGCAAAGTGTGATTTCATAAATAACTCCTTCAAGATTTCCAACCAAAGACCGTGTCCCGACGACCCTCATGTACTTTACTAGCTTGTTTAGATATCTCCAGTCATGAACCCTAGTTTCCACAGTCCAATGATATTCAGCACCTCTAGACTCTAGCAAAGTGTGATTTCATAAATGACTCCTTCAAGATTTCCAACCACAGAACGTGTCTGGGCTACTTACATTTATCAGCATACCATCTCGAGTAGCTTCGGAAATAACCATTAAATCCATCCTGCGTATAAATTCCAACATGACTGTACTTAAAAAAAAAAGTTGGACAGGAAAGAAAAGCTTAGTCTGCAACAATTTGACATGAGAATAACTGTAAAAACATGACACCATGCTTGAACCAACAATATATCAACTAGAATATCTATCAGGCATATTAAAGTATTAAAAATGAAAAAAAAAATCCAAGAGAAGGTTAAATTTCCAATATAACAAAAACCAGCATAAATTCAAGTGGATATAGGCAGCTTTTGTTCTAATTATAGAAATCAAATCACTAAAAAAACAAAAAATCAATGACTGAGAACAAAAGGTACAAAAGCAATGTATGAAACAATTAAGGCAGAGCTAATCAAGTTTAAATTTTCAAAATCATAATTGCTGTGGTCCTTTCAGCTAAGTCTAAACAGCATTGCTAACTCTAACAAGGTTAAAAATTCTTATAAGGTAGGAAGAAATCCTCAACCTTTGCTTTTGCTGGATAGAGTAACAAGTTTATAATGTGTTTGATTTCCAAGAACACCCCATTTATATCATTTAAATTTTTACACTTTTTGGAGTTAAGCTATGAGGATAAGTTGTCATTTTCACAAAACTATGCAAGTATTAATCTCAGTGAATGACAGAACAACCCTAGTGGGAATCAGGGGTGAACTTTTAAACATGGATAAGATTACAATTTGCCTAAACCACATAACTTTACCCTAAATTTAAAATGATAATTCAATTCTCAATAACAAAATAAGAACCAAATATATGGTCATGCTTAAAAGGTTATCTGCATTTTTTATATACTTCTTTCATTGCAAAGCTAACAAATATGATTTAGTAACCACAAGAGGGAGAAAAAGAAAATATAAGACTTACATTTTGGCTCAGGATACATATGCCAGTATGAATTTGCAATGGCCGCGTCCCCTGTTGCGTAGGAACTGTTCTACAGTATCAAACAGCAAAAGAACACTTGACTGCTGGAAGCTTGGATATTGTCAAGGGCAAGTTATTATGTTTCAAGTTGTCAAGTGCAGCTACTAGAAAAGAATGATTGAACAATGAGAGAAAGGAAATGCTGCTTTTTACAGCTATTAAGTTTGATGGCAGTTTTTATGCAATTATAGTAATGGTCCAACCAGGTCAGCACATGACCAAACACCATTTAGACTTGGGTCTACTTTTATAGACCACAAAGCAAAACACACTTCTGCTAAGATAGGCAACATCTACTACAACCCGACTGCACACGGAAAGGCACGATAACTAGTAGCTAATCTAAGTTATTAGCAAGGAACAGATTGTATGGAATATAACGTTTAAATGGTGTTCAATTCTCAAACAATCATGATAGAGCTGGTTAATTCCTGGCTTTTGCATTAAGCTATTCTCAATTTCATCCTATAGAAGCTCAATCTTTTGCCTTGTATAAATTGCTTGAGAAAAGAATAGTTAGCAGCAATCAGGATATAAATGTCAGCGCCAAGTATCCAATCAAAATCTCCAGGATATGTGTAAAATCCTGTTAATCTGATCTGAGTTTCCCCACTCTAGCTTCTCAGCTTCTAGTGCTACATGTAAGATGTGAAAAGAGGACATGAGCTAATCCACAAAATGAGCATTAGCAATCGAGCTTATTTCTCTCACCAGCACAGCAACCAGGATTTTCAGAAGATGCATTCTGCTCTATGTTTCTCCTCAGGATCTGTATATGATAAGACAATGGGAAAATTGGAGATAAGAACTACCAAATGTGCACCTAGCACTCAAATTTAATTTTATTATCTTGCCTTATGCACTTCTTCATTATGATCAGTCAAAAGAATTTGACGACAAAATCTGCTGCAGAGCAAGCCAGTAATACCTTATATAGCAGGTGGCAGTAATCATATCAAGTTATCCACATAAAACAGATGATCGAAAATATAAACTGCACAATGAATTGATGAATGATATGAAATCCCATAGAACATAATCAGAAAACAAACTTTTGGAGAATGAGAGATGGTATTGGGACTACAAGCTAGAGCAGCAAAACCTAATCCTTCAAACATAATTTTGATACGTTCACTTAAGCATGCTGAAAAATTCATTTTTTTCATAATAATCATACTATAAAACTCAAAGTTGCAAAACGATTTGCTAATAAACAACTGACACAAGCAATTCGAAATTGAGTTTTCCTTGAGTTAACTGTTTGTACACACATAGACTGCTAAACGCACTCAACATATTATTTCAAAAGCAAGCACAAAAACTTGAGATCTCACCAATTAATCAACCATCAGAAACCAGCAAAAATCTGAAGATGCATTGAGCATCCGTAATCAATCGTAATCAAATTCTTGTATATTAATTTTCACCAGAAAAGTAGGCAGAGGAAATAGGGGAAAAGGCAACTCAATGAACAGAACTCCTTGGTCCCTTTTCTTGTCAACCAAAATATCCGCATGACAGCAGATATACATACAAACTACATGTGCACATAAACATAAACTTCATGCTCCGTATTAGTAAAGACTGCAAAAGTAGAGGCAGGGAAAATAACAAATTATATGATATCACCTTTCAATTCCATCAATCTCCTCAATGCAATAAAAGGTGCCCCATTTTAAAGCACCAAAACAACGAGCAGTAATTTAGAGGGATAAGCACATATAAGCAAGGATTCATTCAGGTTGTTATCCAGCTGTGAAATGCAACGCCTTGAAATTTAAGCATTAGTACCTTGCAAATGAAAAAAAAAAAAGAAGCGAGCAAATATGACTTACCTACAGCAGAGCCTAATTCAATCATGGAACATCCTTGAAGCATCTCAGCACTTTTAGAGAGATAATCATTCAAAAAAACAGCACCAAGCCATACTAATTGCCCTGTCAAATCAAAATCAGCTGTTTCACAAATAGTTAGTATCTTAAGTATACAATTTCAAAGCAAATACTACCCAAAAATTTAAAAAAAAAAAAAAAATTGAACAAACAATAATTAAGAAACATAACAACGATATCAATGTAATGCTTAGCATACATATAACAGAGCATGAGAGGCCTTTAGCTGAAACTACAATGTCCAAATGATGATGCATCTGATAGCTTTTGTTTTGGTTTTATATTAAATAGAAGTTGCAAATACAAGCTGTGGGGCAGTGCCATAGAATTGCTATAATGTTTGATCAAATTCTGAAAGTTAAATTCAAAGGAAAAATAATTGGGCAGTACATGTTTCATTTTTTTCTTTTATTTCCTTAGATCCCAACACTTACATTGCTCTACCTTCAATCCAGTTATTCATGAAAATTGCTTGTCAATTAAGATAAAAGAATAACCCTGAAAACTAGACAAAGACCATTTCCACCAGTATTCATTCCACCCTCTACAACATAATATATATATCTATATATGTCTAATGACAAAAAAACATCTCAATTGAATAGTTAAAGATAACCTGAAGTAATTAAGTACAGTATCCCACAACAACAATAACAAAAGTTAAGGA